>PVIJ01006184.1:0-95011 GCA_004024925.1 Scalopus aquaticus
AAGTAACAATTAAAAAAAAAAAAAAAACCTAAGCACAGGCCACCCCAATGACCTAGGGGTTAGGGCTCAGCACGATCACCGCTAAGTTCTGAGTTCAATACCTGGCCAGGGAGCTAATCCACATGGCATAGCAAACCTCTTCTGTCTCATCCACTGCTCCCCGCAGCAGCATATTTCAGTAAATCTGCCTGTTCTGCTCCTCACTCTGTCTCTGGTGAATCCTCTTGAGTCCCAAGGCCAGTTAGGGTTAATTATGCAGCTTCAGGGACAGTGCAGGCAGGGACTTCAGAGATAGAGATAGGGACAGTAAATTCTAGGTGCTAACCAAAATATACTCCAAAGACAAGGAAATCAAATTCTAAGTGTCAACCAGACACACTCGAGAGATGAGGTCAGAGGTCCAGAAAGGCTAATGGGGGTAGTAAATTTTAGGGCTAAAATTTAAGACTAATTGGGACAGTAAATATTAGCAGACGTTGGACAGGGGCGGTAAAAAGAGAAACTCGAAGAGATGAGAAAATGGGCACATCTGCCTGAAGGAGGATAGCCACTAGGAAAAAGAGCCAATGACAAAGCAGGATGATGAGACTTTAGAATAGAGGGGGGGAAAAAAGGTTTAAATACCACTAGAGACAAGCCCACGGCGGCTTCCTTGCCCCTCCCGAGTGTAGCACCTGGGAGTCCTTACTTTCTTCCTTTAAGTAAACTTTTCTTAGCTCTCTTAAACAAAGTTTATTTCTCTCTCTGCTTATTTATCTAAAATGTTTGTGAATTTCTTTTCATGGCTTGGTGGGACAAGAACCCTTGGTGCTTCAAGGGCTAAATTAACAGCACACGCCAGTTTTATGCTCACCCTCTGCACCTCTGGCCTACACCCCCCAGCTCTTCAAATAAATAAACAAATAAATACCTAAGAATAGTATTTTGCAAAAGTAAATACCCAGCATATTTTAATTGGGTAGAACCATTGTTCATCTACCTGACATCCCAGTTTTATCTGTGAGATACTTAAAAATTCTAGTCAGCATCAGAGATTTGGCACAGTGTTAATAATATAAAATTATTAATAAAGTTATGTTTTCAGTTTGTGTTTGAAATAAAGTATAAAAACAGAAATCTTTAATATAATTCTTTTTTTATCATGCAAATACCCGTCCTTGGTTAGAATCCACCACTATAAGAGAGGATTCAATCAAAAGGTTTTAGACACATATGATAGGTGAGACACCATACTAAGTACTGGATGGTACAAAGAAAAAAAATAAGATATAATGACTAAATATTTAAGCAGCAATAATCTTGAGAGCCAGAGAAGTCAAGAAGATTTGTATACTAAGGTGTCAATTTTCATTTTGTAAGTATTTTTCTTCAGACTCATTAGAAATTGAGACTTGGCCAATGAGCTTCAAAAGACAAACAGATTAGAAAGTCAAGCTATAAATTAACAACATTTTTAAGTATTTATTTTAGTACATCAAGTAGGATCCAAATGAATGATATTTTAAAAAATGAGAGTGAACAAGCAAAGATTTAGAGGTAGAAGTAGTTTGATTGTTTAAAAACTGGTTCTGGTTGGGGAAAGGGGGCTGATTTCTACTGTTTGCTAATGTCTGTGTGTAGAGTCTACCCGTGACTGATTTCAAGCTACTCTGAGATGTCACTGAACACAGAGTTCAGAAGAGATATGTATGCTGGAGTCAACCTTCAGCACACCCATCTCCCTAATATGTGAGGAACCTTAAAAGAGTAACTAAATTGGAAAGAATGTTAGAAAACAGAAAATTACAAGTGGAGATGATTAGCTGGAATAAAGGCTTTGAGTGAGGATTAAACAGAGTATTAAGGGAGAGAGGGGGAGTCTGATCAGAGTATAAATGGTGAGTTTGCAAAGGTGGATTCAGACAAGTTGTTGGTAATTTCAAGTGGACTAGAGGGTCCCATAGTAAATGAGGATTCACCACCAAAGATTGGTGGTGAGATAGTTGAGCTTATGGGAAGAATTCTTTATTATATTCTCTAAGCATCAGAAAAAGGCAATGACTGCAGATCTAGGGACCTGATGCAAGATGAAGAGCAGCAGGACTACAGTGACAGTGTTTATAGTGAAAAGGCAGAAAGAATTGGAAATGAAATTGGGGGAGAGAGGATTTGATGGCAGCGAAAGACTTCTTGAATAAGGAGGATGAACTAGAGGAGAACAATGACTAAAATGCTCACTTTCGGATGTAAGGAATTGTCAACTCAGTGAACAATTTATGAGACACAATTAAGCAGAGAAGCTAGCTTATGGGGCAGTCAGTAACATCAGATTTAGACACATCCACCCTAGACACCAGTGATATCTGCTCTACTCCCTGTTCTTCAGAATTCCAGGAGCCACAGGGATCTCTAGCCACCTGCCTCTCTACCGTGCACTGCCGTTCTCAAAGCCCAAACCCAACACCGGAACTCACTTCAATTAAATAACACAGCCAAGATACCAAATTCTTTTTCTTTTTGGAATCATTTTATTCCCTCCCCTTCCTGTTATCTTTTCTTCCCCCTTACCCTCTCCATCTTACTTTATTCTCATCCAGTTTTGAAGACATTTTATAGCACATGTTTTCAATTTCAGCAAAATTATTTTTTATAGTACATCCTTGTATTAAAACTGTTATAATATTATAATTTGTGTTTTGGATAGCTCACTTTAGATAAACTGGTTTATTTGTTATTCCATCCATTTCCCCTAAAAAATCTTACGAGATGGTGAGGGTAAGTATAATTAACCTCATTCTGTAAGGAAGAACCAAGGCATAAAAGATAATTAATATAATCAAGTGTCTGATTCTGAGGCAATCACTAACTTAGGGTTTCCTTTTCAATATCCTACCCAATAAACAAAAAGGGGCTTCCAACTTCTTAATTTCCTTAAAACAAAAATGCGATATAAATTTATTTTTATTGTGTATGGTCATTCTAACTACATCTCAAAACAATATATGGCAAAATCTAACTAGAATTAAGAATAAATGCCTCCTAATCAAAATTCCATTGCCTATTTCCAATTTCGAATTGTTTTCTAGGATTATCTACAACGGGTGAAAACTACTAGAAAAATTCTCAAAGAAGATAATCTTAATGTGCTTTGATCTAGTGTGCCATAATTTACTGCTCTAGTGTGATAAATGAAAAACAAAGCATTTAGTTTTCATTACCATCTTTAGTCTGGACATAAAAAACCTTATAACGTTTAGCATATCTTTATAAGCAATAGGGTGTGTTTAAGTACAAACAGTAGGAAACAAAGAAGAAAGCTATGCAAAGCATTTTCAGGTCCAAAAGGTGCTTACTCTGTAAGTATCACAAACTGCATTCTCCTCACGTCTCAGATCCTTAGCAAAAGGCATGCAATCAAGTCTCCATTCTGAGTGGAATGCTTCTAACTTATTAATTCTAACAGACAAGATAAGGGGAAAGAAAACCTCTGAAGCATGTAAATTCCATTGTTTTAATGTATAAGTAGTTTTAACCCTGAAGGGTTGCTCACCAACTATTGAGAAGCTCTTGAATGCTGAGTGATGTTCTTCAGTTCTTCGTTTTGAGTTCAACATAATTATTTTGTATCAGAGCCACTGTTCCTGAAAACGCTGGTTTTAAAATTTAGACCAGTTTTTCTCAAGATTGGCCAGTAGCCCTCTGAGAAGAAATAGGCCTCAGTGTCTGAAGCAATGGGGCTGTAAGTATATCGAAGGCAGACTGAGTGAATAACACTCTGCAACAACAGAATGAGGTTAATCAGAGTTAGCTTCACTTATCTCCTACCTAGTAGCTCTTAGTATTATGGCTGGAATAATAAATATTTCAGCATAACTCATTGTAGATTTTCTAATTATGAATTTTCCAATCATGGACCTAAAAATTCTAGTTCTATCTTTTTGGCATCTTCAAACTATCTATTATGCAAAGACTTTCATACTTAAAATACAGAGTTGGAAGCCATTACTTAAGTTTTCGAGTGGGCAGACTATTGCACTCCTGGTAGTGATACCAAATGCAAGTCTCAGTTTCCCTTAGCCAATAAAAGAAAACAGAGTTGAAGAGAAAGAAAGTAGTTTAATATGTAGACAAATTGAGGAGGGCAGGAGACTCATGTCTGCAAGACCGCTGTCCTGCTCTTTGGCAGAGGGCAGGGTGTTTATGCAAAACTAGAAGGGAGTGGCAGGAGGAGTGGGCAGTGGCCAGCAAAGTTCCTTGCAACACAAGTGTCTGGAGACTTTGGTTGATACCAGTTTGCTTTTGCCATCACTGGCAGTCAGCAATTCTGATATTATCTTCCCAGTGATGCTCTTTTCCCTCAAAATATAGGAAAACAAAGCTTGTTAAGCCTAGAGAATAAATAAAGGAAATGGGAAAGCTAATCTGGTGGGACATAAAGAGAGACAAGTCCTTCATTGCTGTATCAGTAGGATTATTATTTAATATCTTGTGGTATTTTCATAAAATGAATTTTGGAAAATAGCAGCAGCATGAGAGTAATGTATAAATAAACAAAACATGTACAGTATAGAGGGAGGAAAGGTTATCTTAACAGTTCCTCCAATTTGGCTATAATTGTGAGCTATCTCTAGAATATGTCCCACTTGAAAAATAGCAATTAGCCGTTATACAATTTCCTTATTTGTGAAAGGATTTTTCCACATTTTTTAAGTTTTAAATTAATAGGCATATCTGTAAAGTGCTTTGAACTCCTTGGAGAAAGAGACTATGTAAATGCAAAGTATCACTATTATTACTCTGCAATAAATCCCAGCTAGCATAGTAGGTAATTAAGGGAGAGAGCTGGGGAGTAATTAAAAGTAATTGATATCTCATTGCCCTTGCAAGGTGCTGTTTTGGCTGTTCCTTGATACCTTCAAAGTAGTGTCAAGTACAAAAAATAAATAATTCTTCAATGAAAGCAGAAATCTGTCAACTCCACTCCCCAACCCCCAACCAGAGCATTTTGAGACACAGCATCACCCACCCAAGAGGGGCTCTCAGTAACTGGATTATCAGAAAAGTAACATGGATCCTGATATAAAAAGAAAACAAGTGAAAGGTTTCAGAATCCATGATGGCACCTTGAGATACTCACACAAGCAGTAATTATTAAAGGTTTGATTGAAAGTAGACTGAACACTAAACTGTTTCTAATTTCTTGGGATGCATTCATAAAATACATTATTTAATCTTCGAAAACACACATTGCCTAATTGTGTCACATAGGAGGGAGTGGGATTGAAAAATATGTGGGCACTGAGTTCTCAAGAGATTCCTTCTGCCTCCTTCACTTCCAGCTGAAACCTCATTACCTGGTCTTCAAACTTTGAATAAACCAAGATCATCCCAACAGGCAATGAATTTATTCAATTAAAAATGAACTGTCCATTGCATGTGTTTATCTTTTTTGAATGTTGAATAGTATTCTACTGTGTATATGTACCACATCTTCTTAATCCTATCATCTATTTTGGGGCAGAAACATGGATGGAGCTAGAAGGGATCATGTTCAGCGAAATAAGCCAGAAAGAAAGAGAAAAATATCGAATGGTTTCACTTATAACAGCAATATAGGGGAATCAAATAAGAAAGAGACATTTAGCAAGGGAGGGGGAGGGAAAGGGCTCAAAATGGGGGAGAAAAGAGCACAAGGGACTATGGTGATGGTTCACGGGTGAATCGGTGGTGGGTAATCTATGGGGAATACACAATAATGTAAAAGATATGAATAAAAATTTTTTTAAAAAATGATTTTAAAAAAGTAAATTTATTAAGTAGATAAAAAAAATGAACTGTCCATTTTCACTACTTAAGCTTTAAGCATCGCTCAAAGGCTTCTCCCATGACTTCACCTTGCGGACAAAATTGAGATGTGTCTTCCTGGGTCACATACACTCTGAAACCTTAGCAATCCCCAAGGACAGCAGTCACACAATAATCGACACTACAGATAATTAGGAAATATTTTCTTCAAGGTCATGGCATGCTTTCTGGAACAGAGAACCAAAAGGAATTTTAGAAATCTTTTGCTATTCTTTCAGATGGTGAGGGTGTTAGGTCATCAGCAGTCCACATGAAATTATGCCAAAGTAAAGCAGTAGGTGAAGTAAAATTGGTAAGGGTCAAGAATCTTGTTATGCAGGAAGTATCTCCCAGATTGTTTCAGCCTCGGGTAAATCTAGTCCCAGAATAAGCAGTACAAAACAGTACTTCTTCTGCCCCTGAAACTCCAGGCTGGTCTAAGAGTTCCTCCACATACTTCTTTGAGCCCATACAGAAGTACTGCCACTGTATTTAGTATCATCAAAGTTCTTTCAACAATAATTCCTTGCCTTACTTTGTTTCCCTGTTGTTGCTCCTTGTGATAGCTGCTCCTAGACTTATTCAATGAAGCGCTCACTTCCACGCCTACAGCTTCCCTCCCAAGGAGCCTCCACTGCTGGTGGTAATCCTAGAAGAGGCTACCCATGTCAGCAAATATGCCTGGACAAGTCAGAAGCTTAGAAAGTTAGATTCTGTGCAAGCGGAGATCAGCTAAGACAGTTATAAAGAAATAAGAAATGTCATAAACCAGTGTTACCCAATACAAATGTGCTTACAATGAAAGAAGAAACTTCCATTTACTGGACTTATCATCAGGTATCCATGCTGGTACATTACTGTTTCAGCTAGTCCATCCAATAGTCTGATAGAATAAGTTACGTGACTTTCCCAAGGTCACACTATGTCAGAGCCAGGATTACAATTGAGATCTAGATCACTTCAAAGCCCTTTGCACCATGCCCACTTGAGTGGTCTAGCATCCAAGAGGCACAAGTCACCAAGAGCACCACCAAAATGAGAAGCTGGAAGCTCTGGCTATTCAACTACTCTCTGAAATAGTTTTACTCCTGGTTGAGTGCAGGCACTTTGGTAATTATGATCAAATGCCTTTTAGAAACCATACATTTATGAGTTTACCCTTTAGAAACCTAGAACAGAAAAGAAGGAATTTCCCCCAAAATGTGAATGAAAAAGATAAATAAAAGGAAGGAAAAATTGTGTTTTTAAAGGATACTTAAAAGCCAATAATTTTAGATCAGTGACTGCTAGATTCTCTGCTACTATGAGACCGTTGCTCTTCAGCATCCCTGAAGTTGAAGAACCACGAGAGACATAGCAAGGTCATGTCCTCCATCAGATATTAGCTTGCTGTGTTCTATGAATTTGACATACCTCTGTTATCCTGTATGCATTGCCTCTTCCTGCTGCATATTGCCTTCCTACTCTCCCTCCTCCTCTTCATTTGTCACCTTCTGTTCCCTCCCCTGCTTCTTCTGTTTTCAATTTATTGGTGTTAAATATTTTAAGTGTGAAATAATATGCCTCATACTGAGATCTTTTAAAACAGTAGAAATACAAGTATCACCACTGAGTGTGTGTGTGTGTGTGTGTGTGTGTGTGTGTGAGAGAGAGAGAGAGAGAGAGAGAGATGATATATAAGCCATAGTAACAATATTCACAATAATGTAGTATGAGACCTTAAATAAATGTGGAATGGGTGAGTTAAGGGGTTAATAAAAACATAAAGTATGTCTCCGAGCACACTATCTGTCCTGTGGACCTTGATAGCCACTGCTAGCCATACATCATTACAAAAGCACTGGCTATTGCAAGAAGCCCTAAGAGTAGTGGAAAAGTCTGCATGGCTTTGAAATATTTTGAATATATCAGCCTGGCAACATGACATCTTCTTGGTAGATGTAGTAAGAATGTAATAAAATATAGTTCTCTGATATTAAAGAAATTCATAGCACAATATAGATGACAGCCAAATTTAAAGATAGAAATCTCAAGTTCAACAATAAATAGTGACTTTGCACAAGTAATCTTTAAAAACTAGAGATCCCTGAAATGGGTTTTATAGTATAGCAATACCTGGATTAACAAAAACCCCCTGAACCAAATGTTCAAAGATGAACATGGTTAAGATAACTGTGCCTGTCCTAGCACAGGATCAACTAAAGTAGCAAATGAGGAAGAGGAGATAGTGATGATATTTTTCAAGATCAATTCTGGGCTTATTGACACAAAGGAACATTCTAGGAACTGCAGAAGGACCCAGTCACCTGGGAGTTGGGAACTGGCAGGTGCTGCTGGATTTGATCCTCTTTTTCTTCCATGGTAATTGGAATATGCAAACACTCAAGGATTTGGAATGCATAGGTTAAAAAAAGAGAAGTGTGGGCCTCCCTGGTGGCGCAAGGGGTCAAGTCTCAGCCTATGAAGCTATGAGCAGCCACTGCAGCATGAGTTCGATCCCTGGCCAGGGATCTCTACTTGCCCTCTGCTCCCCTCAGCAGTGTACTTCAGTCAGTCTGCCTGTTCTGCTCCCCACTCTGTCTCTGGTGAATCCTCTCACCACGCCACACCTCTGGCCTACACCCCAGTTTGTATGCATAAATAAATAAATCTTTAAAAAGAGAGAGAGAGAGAGAAGTGCACAGAAATAAAGTCCTTCCCAGGACAAATACAGGAAGGGATTTATCTTCTTAAATATTTCCCAGTCCTTCTTATATCATTTAGTTGCACTAGTACTGGAGGTGGCTGAGCAATTAGTGACAGCTCCTCGACATGACAGATGCTGCAATGCAGGTTTTTAGACACCATAATGTGGTAGAATAAAGAATCACTTTTTTGATTTTGAGGTGTGAGGATTTTAGAGAAGATTCCAGAGAAAATGTCATATAAAATCATGAGATTTCTGCAGAAGGATCAACCAGAAGCTTCAGGTGATGGGAAAAACATTTGTAAAGATAAAGTGGGTATTTAAGCAATGACAAGGAAATCAGCATGACTAGTACAGGGCATGTTATAGGGAGTACTTAGAATGGAGTTTTGAAATGTATGACTGGGTTAGATACTAATGTATATTGAAAACCAACCCGTAGAGTTTGAATTTGGGGCTAATGTTAAGCAGGCACAGGATATGATCAGATCTTTATTTAATAGGTAACTTTGGAAATAGTTTAGATTACTATTAAAAGTTGCAGTGAGATTTTGGATTACATGAAACTACTGAATAGCCACTAAAAAGGAAAGGAAAGAGATCACAGATATCTAACATGTCTGGAAATATCAAGAGAAAGAAAAGATAGAAGGGAAACTGAGGAAGGAGCAGAGATCCCAGGGAACACATTTGTTATGTGTCAGGGAGAAAGAAGAGGCAGGCAGGACATTAAAATTTCTTTGCTTGAGGAACAAAGGAGATGGTGATGTTTTAACCGAAGCAGAAACCATAGCCTAAATGTCAATTGTCTCAATAGCCTTTCATTTGATAGCAGCATATTCTCAGCTTCCTTTTCAAATCCTTCATATGTTGCATATACATCCACAAAGCAGGGAGTCAGCCAGAGGTACTGGGCGGCATCTCCCCTGTTCTTGCTTGCTTGCTTGGGCTCCCACTCTCCTACATCCACTGCAGGCAAATCAACTTCCAATTAAAAAACAAAAACTTTCATGAATATGATTTAAAATATTGATATGAGATTATAAGGAGAGGTTGAATAAAGGTCACCATTTTTAAGCAGCAGCCAGCCTCAACTTGGAGCAATTTCCCCATCTGCCAGAAGAATGTACGTGTCAATGATCATTACTGAGGACACGCTATTGAGTGACCCCGAGGTTTCCATGCTTACAACCTCCAGAATGGCACTGAGTTCCAAGGCAGAGCAAGGGTAGGTAAGCAAAAGCGGATTCACCCACTAGAATTTTTCTTCCATTAGAATACATGTTCTATGAGTGCAGAGATTTTGATGTTTCATTTACTGCAATAACTTTTATATCCAGGTTTATAACAGGCACTAAAGGCCTTTTAATCCACCTTTTTATTTTAAGATAATTGTAGTTTCACATTAGGTTTCAAGAAATAATACAGAGGGTCTCCCTGATAGCCTAGGGGTTAAGTCTCAGCGCTGTCACTGCTAGAGCCTGAGTTTGATCCCTAGCCAGGGAGCTAACCCATATATGGCACAGCAGACCTCTCCTATCTTGCCCACTGCTCCCCTTAGCAGTGTATTTCAGTAGAGTTGCCTGTTCTGCTCCCCACTCTGTCTCTGGTGAATTCTCTCACCACCACCCCCACACCTCTGGCCTACACCCCAGTTTTTCTATGCAGAAATAAAAACATCAAAAGAAAAAAAAGAAATCCTCTTCTTAAAAAAAAAAAAAAAGACTACAGAGAGATCCAGTGTATCTTTTAGCAATCTTCCCCAAAGTTAGAACATCTTAAGAAACTATAGTACAATATCACAACAAGATTATGGATGTTAATACCATTAAAATACAGAATATTTTAATCACTACAAAGATTGTTCATGCTGCCCTTTTATAGCCACACCCACTCCCCTGAAAAGAAAAGTTGCTCCAAACTACTGAATAGCTACTGTCAAATGTCATATTGCTGTCAAATGAGACCTGTGGGAAGCAACTATAAAAGACTGGAGATAATCTAGAAGAATTCTATGCTCAGATTGCTTGACAGTCTATTTAACTTTTACATCAGTTTAAAGAAATTTAAACGTGACAGATTTAGGACTGTGGTAGAGAAAGAAAAAAAAAAAAACTACTCCGAGCAGCTAATTATATATTGACTCTAAATCAAAAGATTGGCAAGTCATTTTTATTTACAGTATAATTATTTAGGTTCAAGCAGAATTAAAGATAAATATATATATATATATATATATATATATATATATATAGTCCTTTTCAAATTATTAAAAAACATTTTGAGTAAGCAACTACTGGTAGTGACTGAATTGGATAAATGTTTAAAATTCTTGAATAAAAGGATACAGTTCTACACGTGCACTTTGCTTATGACTTTCACTTTCAAAATGGGGCCCAAACTTAGGGAATGGGGTAAGGAGGCGGTGGAAATACTGTCATGTCTACTCTCCTGTTTTACTTTTCTTTTCAGGTTTTCCTCTCATCCAAAGTTCTGTTCTCCTTCAATTATAAAGCAAAAACTTCCATGAATATAATTTAAAATATTGATATGAGGTGTTAAGGGAGAGGAGGAACAAAGGTCACCATTTTTAGGCAGCAGCAGATGTTCTACTTAAAAGGAAAAAAAATTGAAGCCATGAATTTAGGGTGAGCCAACAATCGGTAAAATGGGTTTAAGGTTGATGATGTTGTAGTTCAAGACTTGTTTGTTAAAAAAAAAAAAAAGAGAGAAAATTGGGGGCCTCCCTGGTGGCACAATGGATTAAGTCTCAGCACTATGAAGCTATCCACAGCCACTGTAGCACGAGTTCAATTCCCGACCAGGGAGCTTCCCACAAGGCGCAGCAGACCTCTCCTGTCTCGCCCGCTGCTGCCCTCTCAGTGTACTTCAGTAGATCCACCTTTTCTGCTCCCCACTCTGCCTCTGGTGAATCCTCTCACCACCCCACACCTCTGGCCTACACCTCAGCTCTTGTATGCATAAATAAACAATCTCAAAAAAAAATCAAAGACTCGTCCAATGTAAACATTCTCCACAGTCACCAAGGTCATGTGACTCCCTGCTTGATAACCCACTGCCTTAAGTCAATGTTCAAAGTCGTTCACGCAGCTTATTGATACCCTGCCTGTTCTGACTCCTGGCCATTTTTTTAGGCTTGTCTTTTGCCATGAAGTCCCTCTGCAGAAATACCAACTACCATTTCCTACACACTTCTAATACAATGTCCCCTGCAGCACCTCTATTCCTGTTATTACCTCTACCTGACTATCTTCTTACACAAGCCTTTGTCCTTTAGCTTCCTCTGGCTACAAACTGATTCATCCTCATTCAATTCTTACCCACTTCACACATTTTTTTTCTTCCACAAAGCTTCCCTGGAAGTCTTCTTTGCCACCTACTGAGTTAGATAATTTGAGCCTATTAATCAATATTCCTTTTCTTCAAGTACAGAAACCCAATTCAAATGAGTTTAGAAGAACAAAGGAAATCTTTGTCACTCAAAAACGAATTATGGAAAAAGAATCCCATAGATATTTTATTTTATATATATATATATATATATATATATATATATATATATATATATAAAACTACAGTGCTATTCATAATACATGAAATTATAATACTGTTGTTTCTGTCTTACTCAGTCTATGTAAGAGAAGTCATTCGCCTTAGGATTTTCTAAGGTTATAATGCCCAGTGCAGTGGAATTAGAACTCAAGTATATGCTTTTGGGTAAAAGAAATCATTATATTCTGGTTGAAAAATCAGGAAAAATTATATCTAGAGGGCCTATTGTAGGGCCTCCCTGCTAGCGCAATGGGTTAAGTCCCAGCACTATGAAGCTATCTGCAGCCACTGCAGCATGAGTTCAATCCCCAGCCAGGGAGCTTCCCACATGGCGCAGCAGACCTCTCCTGCCTCGCCTGCTGCTCCCCTCAGCAGTGTACTTCAGTAGATTAGCCTGTTCTGCTCCCCACTCTGTCTCTGGTGAATCTTCTCACCCCCCCACCATACCTCTGGCCTACACCCCAGTTCTTGTATGCATGAATAAATAAATATTTTTAAAAGAATAGAGGACCTATTTTACATATAGGAGAGCATATTTATAATGAAATTGGTGAACAGAGTTTCAGAATGAAGGGAAAATTGATAAAGAAAGGTTTTCAGGATAGGTTATGAGTCCAGGCTTACATTCTAAACTTGGGGAAAACAGAGTGGTTTCACTTATAACAGGAATATAGGGGAGCCAAATAAGAAAGCAACATTCAGCAGGGAGGGAGGGGAGGGGGAGGGCTCAAAGGGGGGGGAGGGGAGCACGGAGGACTATGGTGATGGCTCCACGGGTGAACAGGTGGTGGTAACTTATGGGGAATACATAATATTGTAAAAGATACGAATAACAAAAATAAATATTATATTAAAAAAAAAAACCAGAGATGCCTTGCCACTGAGATGGGATGGGAGTAGTAAAAGTCAGGAATGGTGCAAGTGACATCAAAAGTGAGGAGAGAAGTTGAAAGAGCTCACACCTGCTGCTCTCTCTTTTTTTTTTCTATAGGACAAAAGGAATGTGATCTGCATCAAAGGGAGAAGACAGTGGCATTTGGACCTGAAGTAGGAGAATTGAAGAAAGGGGTAATTTGTTGAAAAAGCTACAGGGAGAATGGGAATATTTCCTTTCACAAGACAAGGAAAAATGAACTGGTGGGAAAACTTAGTATCTCTTCCTGTATGTTCAAGTCTTACTCCTGAAAATAAAAATTTTTCCACGCACCTACAGTCTTCTCCTGCTCATTCCCAGAACTTTTGAACAGTAATTATCTCTCTCCTCTTAATTCCTTTCCAGTTATTCCTTCATCCACTGCTCTCTGGTTTTGACTCCAATGTTACTAAAATATCTTTTCGAAAATTATTATCACTTGAAGAGCCATTGTCTTTTTCTTCAGCACTCCTTCTTCCTGGAATTTCTGAATGCTTTCGAGTCCATTAACAATCCCCTCCTTTTGAGGGCCTCCCTGGTGGCGCAGCCATTGAGCGCTGTGCTGTGGAGCTGTCGGCAGCCGCGATGCAAGTTCGACGCCCAGCCAGGGAGAATCCCACATGGCACGGCAGACCTCCCCTGCCTCGCCCGCTGCTCCCCTCAGCAGTGTATTTCTGATCTGCCTGTTCTGCTCCCCACTCTGTCTCTGGTGAACCCTCTCGCCGCCCCACGCCTCTGGCCTGTACCCCAGCTGTATGTATAAATAAATAAATCTTTAAAAAAAAATTACTAACATCCAATAAAATTCTCTAAAAAAAAAAAAAAAAATCCCCTCCTTTTGAAATATTCTCATTCTCTGGCTTTGGTCACAACAGTTGAAGTCATTGCAAAAGGATTTCAATTTTCATATAAAATGAGACACCATAGTGGTACAAAGATCTGCCCTGAATCCAGTTTCTCAGTGTATGATGTTGGACAAGATATTTGGCTTCTTCACACCTCAGTTTATATAGCTACGAAACAAATATGAGACCCACTTAGCAGCATTGCCTCAGAGCTCAATCATTTACCATAAAGAAATGCTGAGCACCTATTATGCATCAAGTACTCTCTTGAGTTCTACATGTTAGTGTAGGAAAAAAATGGGCAAAAAGTCCTGCATCATTTCTTATCGCATGAGAAAAGGGAGAGGAATAATATACAATAAATATACCAAAAAGGTATATGGTACAGTATGTGAAAGGATGACAATGCTAGAGGAAAAAATGATAGCAGGAAGGGGGACTGGAAAATCAGTGCGCAAGGGAATGCAGTTCTAAACTGGGAAGATAGGGTAGGCTTTACTGAGTTGACATTTGAGCAGAAAGTTACCTTGGGGGTGTGGGAGGTGTGAGAAATTAATCATGTAGAATTTGAGAAAAGAGTGTTGCTGATAGAAAAAAATAGTGTATAGGTCACTTTTTCTGGAGCCACAGGAAGGAGGAGGAGAAAAACAGGAAAGGAGTTTCAAAGAGATAAAGCAGTGTAGATGTGCTCCTATAGGCCATTGTGATGATTTTGTATTCTACTTTGAGTGAAACTGAGTGCTTGTGGAGGTTTTGAGCAAAGAAGTGACATTCCCTCCAGTGTGCCTTAACAGGGCCAGGCTTGCTGATGTGGAGAGAAGAAACTACAAAGGGCAGGGACGAAAGCCAGAGCCCAGGAAGCTATTACAACAATCTTGGTGAACATGGATTGTGGGACATAGCAGAAGGTGAATTATAGTGAAAGTGGAATACTATACAGCAATCAAAAAAAAGATAAACTCATGTCATTCGCAGCAATATGTATGGAGCTAGAAGGGATTATGCTCAGTGAAATGTCAGAGGAAAAAAGAAAAATATCAGATGGTTTCACTTATAGAAGGAATACAGGGGAACCAATAAGGGATCAGTGAAAAAAATAATAATAAAAAAATTCGGGCCTCCCTGGTGGCGCAGCGGTTAAGTGCTGTGCTGTGGAGCTGTCAGCAGCGGTGATGCGAGTTTGATGCCCGCCAGGGAGATTCCCACATGGCGCAGCAGACCCCTCCTGCCTTACCGGCTGCTCCCCTCTGCGGTGTATTTCCATCCATCTGCCTGTTCTGCTCCCCACTCTGTCTCTGGTGAACCCTCTTACTGCCCCACGCCTCTGACCTGTACCCCAGCCTGTATGCATAAGTAAATCTTTAAAAAAATAATAAAAAAATAAAAATAAAAAAATTAACAGACAACTATATATCAGAGACATTCTGCAGGGGAGGGGAGGGAGAGGGATCAAAACAGAGGAGGGAAGAGCACAAGGGACTATGGTGAATTGGTGGTGGGAATTTTACTGGGACTACACCTGAGAGGAGGAAACAAACTGTACAAAAGTGAACAGTGATGTAAAAAAATATATAAATTACATAAAAATAGAAAAAGAAGTAAATTGTTGGATGGCACCATCCTCATTAAAGAGAAAACTGGGGAAAAAAGAAGTGGTAAGAAGAAGTTGGACTGCCCACAGATTTTGCGTGGGATAGAAATGAAAGCTTTTTTATTGCTGTTCGGGTTGGCTGTAAGACCAGCAACAGAAAAATACATCATCTTGGGTTGGGTTCACCTGAGAACTGGAAAGATGAAGTTATCATTTTCTGTGACTGGGAAGACTGGGAGAGGCACTGGATGACATGTGGTAGACTATGTATAGTGAACCACTGTGCTGTTTTTTTCAACATTTCTTTTTGATTCTAAGACTTGAGATAATCATTCCCTTCCTTTTCATATAGTGTTTCAGGATTTTTGAAGTAAATTCATACTTAAGATTTCACTTGTTTGATATTACAACTTTCTTTTTTTCACAAAGGCAGAAAAAATAATATTCTTCATGTAACGCATGAGATGATGACTGGAGCTAAGAAAGCTCTGAGATTAACCTTGAGACCTCAATGTGATTAAACTAGGTTGTATGCTGTCTATTTTGTCTGTTTCTCTGCTCTGCGTTAGCTCATCTAATGCTTTCTAAGAATCAGATAACTTCAAGATGATGCAGTCCGAGCCCTTCTGCACTACACCTGAAGAAACTAACTTAGAGAATCTAGGTAAGCTTATCTGAGTCACTCAGTTTTTGCTTTTGAAATCTTTAAGTTCCCAAAAGACTTCAGATTGAGATTCCATTTTGGTATGTTGAATGATTGATGTACTATATTTTTCAATCAAAAAAATGCTCAGTGGAGTAGGAAGAAAACCAGGAGAGAGCAACGTCCTGGAGGCAAATGAAGGAGATGCAGGCTGGAGAGAGCAATCTGCTGAACCAAATGCTATGAGCTGTGCAAGAACAATGAAGCCAGAAAACTGACCGTGGGTTTCAGCAACGGGAACATCATTGGGGACTTAGATGAGAGCAGTTTCAGAGCAGTTGTAGAGGCAAAAGCCTGGGTGTTAAAAATAAAGAAAGGAGAAAACTTGGAGGAAGTAAGGAGTTCATTATAAATTGGAAAACAACTGAGTCAAGGGAAACATTTTTTTCTTTTTTTAAGGTGGGAGGGAAGCAGGTTGGTGTTTGTGTGACACTGGGAACATTCCTTCAAAGAAAGGGGAAAGATGGTGATATAGGAAAAAGGGGTAAGAATTACAGGGGTATTGCCCTTGAAATGGCCAGAGGGATGAAATCAAGTGCCCAAGGGGAGAGATTGACTTTAGAATGGGGTGTGTAGACATTTTCTACATAACAGGAGGGAAAATAAAATATGTAGATACAGAGGCAGGTGAATAGGTAAATGAGGGAAGTCAGTGGAAGTTCTCTGTGTGTTTGTGAGCGCTTAGTGACTCAAGAAACAAGTCACACGCAGAAAGTGAGGATGAGAGAGAGAAAAAAGATGTAAAACAATCATACAAAAGACTGGGACAGTGATTGAATTAGGACAAGACTACAAGACTGTCAAGGCAAATTTAAAGAGGTGCTTTATGTACCTAGTCCACAGCCAAGAATGTCCACAGCCCAGCAGGGTCAGCTCAGCTGTAATACCCAAGTTTCCCCCTGTGTGCTCAACAAATAGTAACTGCTGTTATTGCATTATTCAAAAGCGTCCTCTCCCTTAATAGATGTATTGAAGAACACTGAATTATCTACATAAAACCTATTCAACCACTTTTTAAGCAGACATTTAATAATTTTCTCTTCACTGTCCAGCTTGACATTTCTATTATTCTTTTGGTTTGTAAATGGCTCCACAGCCCTGATCATGATGTATGCGTCACTATATCCCTGACTTACACACAGAATAAAATCAAGTCAAATAAGTCAGAGGAGACAATACTTTGTTCAATCAGTAGTGAACAGATAGGAATTATCCATCCTGGACTCGGCAGTTTACAGAAGCATTTCTTCAAAGTATATTCTGTGGACTGTTAATCCCCGCAGATGCTCCATGAGTCAAGAGTTTCTGGTAAAATCAGCATGGGAAATTTACGTGGTATAACTAACCCACTTTTAGGCTGGCATGCATTAGCGTCTTTGAGAAGCCTCTATTAAAGAATTCTGCTTTACTCTGTTTAATCTAGCATTTCAGGGGCTTATTTAGCCACAGTTTTTCTTGTGTAAAACAGTGTCTACCTTTTGGGATATATGTAGCAGTCATCAATAGGGTCAATTTCCATGTCCATTCATCCCTTCTTCCTTTGTAGAAGAATTCCAATTTTTTCTGGGCACTTTGTTGCAGAGCAAAGGTTTTATTTTCCAGCTCCCTTGCTACTGGTGTTATTCATGCACCTAAGTTCTGATGAATGAGGTGTAAGTGGAAATGATGTATGTGACAACCTAGAAATAGCCTGAAAGTAAGGTGCACTCCTATCTTTGCATCAGGCCCCTTCCTCCCTTCTCTAGGCCAGAATACAGATGATGGCTGCAGGCTTAGCATGGGAACCCGTAGAAGGTTCACTAAAGACAAGAAAGCTTCAGGGTGCCAGGACCCCAGCTCCTCAATCACTGTGGAGTCACCACACAGTGCCTACCGCCAGCCTCCTTTATGTGAGAGAGGAAGAAACTTCAGTCTTGAGTACATCACTGTTAATTCTATTTTGACTGTTACTCCAGGTTGAATCAGACCCTGACTAACACAATGTGAGCTACCGCCATCCACAGAACCACGTTCCTCAGGGGACACTAAGTGCCACAGCTTCATGACTCTTTCACCTCAGCAAGTGCATCTCCGAGACCAAACACACAGAATCTTCATTAATGCCTGGTATTTACATTTCGTTGCAAGTATTCTCAAACAAAAGGCCATGGATTACAGGAAAGAGCAGTGACATGGCAAAAAATAAATGTTCAAGTCCTATTCAAGCTTTTTAACCTTAGACAACTACTTTAATACCTCTGCTCCTCAGTTTCCTTCAAGGCATAATAAGTATATCCTCTGCTTCACATGTTTGTTATGCTTGAAATAACAGACCAAAATAAAGGTCTCGAAGCTATGTAGCATGTAACACAAAGATCCGCTGTTATTGTTACTCCACCATTGCTGAGGGCGCTCAGGGCCAAACCTATCAGTGAGTGGGGGTGTGCACGTAGGCTCTCTAACCTATGGACAGACAGGACCAGGGAGGCAACCTGGACCACTGCAATGTAAATTCTAAATGCCAATCATATTCTTAGTGTGGGACTGGAACTCCCCAGAAGGATCAGCTAGGTTGTCCTCTAAGTGCCCAGAGTAGGTCTCTAACAATAAACGTCACTTTGCTATGAAACTAGTGGTCAATCAAGACCCTAGAAACCTGGTGGGGGAGGGGGGGCTACTACCATTATTTACTGAATGAAGATTGTTTTGAGTTGAGGACAGTGAGGGCCCTGGACACTAGAGAGTTTTTCTCTATGCCTGAGTCCTTTGCTCTTTTACTAATATGAGAAGTAATCATTGCTTCTTTTATATGAGCTAGAAAAATGCAGTCTAGGGGATCTCATGCAGTTGCAGGTTTATCAGGGAACACGTTTTCTAAGACTCTCATTTTTACATTTGGAGTAAGGACGAGGTCACCTCCTCCTTGTTGCTCATGTGAAGTTGCCCCCATTTCTCCCTAAATGCAAGATAAGTATCCCTGGTCAGTGCCATTATTCTTTAGATTTTATAACTGTGTAAATTCTGTATATGTATATTGTTGATTATTTTTTCCTTTGCTAACCTGTCTGATGCTATTTTGATTACTCATGCAGCCATAGAAGAACCCAGAGGGGTTATGGATTTTCACCTGTGTCCCAACATTAGAAACATAAGAATAGCTTGGGGCTTTTGGGGGACTCATTAAGTCTATATGTTTCTACATAAAGGTGAGATCACACCTAAACTATCCGGCAATTATAACTTCACTAATTTATAAAGACCTGGAGAGAAAAATTCTATATCCTGGGCTTCAAGAACATATCTGAGTGTTGAACAGCCCTCACTGCAAGAAAATTGCTCCTTAGAATCAAATTTAAATGCCTTACCCTCATTTAAATCTCAGGATCTCTTGTGCATACTTTGATAGTCAGCAAAAGTGCTGATATAATTTACACAGTATTCACCCTTTATGTGTTCGAAGACAGTTCCTAAGACAATCATCACATGAATATTGAGTCCAAAACTCATACTTGCCACGGAAACTGTTATTCCTATATATTTTTTTTTAAAAATCATGTGAGATACTAAACACACTGAGGACTTTCTTGAACATAATAGAAGTACTTCATTTCAAAAGTTATGGATTCTTAGAAATCTATTTATGAAGAAGAGATTCAGTAACAAATCAGAAAATCGAAACATGCTTAAAGATAAAATTATAATTTCTAAAGTAAGTAGCTGAAAAAATGAGATTATTAGTTAAAATAGGTACAAACATTATTCAAATGATATAGCTAACATTTTAAGCTCAAAATAAATGAAAAACAAATGTCTAATTGATATTCATTTATTCTTGTCACTATATAACCAGAACAGTGCAAACTAGTTTTGTATGGCATCATTCACAAAAAGTGTTCTAACATTCTTTACTAAATTAAAATAATGCATAATATTAATTTTGTTTGTTTCCAGATTCTAGGACAAGTCTGACATATATTAGTAGATATATTCAGTCTCAATTTGCTATTTTTATTGTAAATCCTGATGAAGGGTGTTAGCATTGCACTCAACAAAATCCATCAAATGATTGATTTTCTTAAACCAATATGAGATTAGCCTAGTAAAATGGCATTTCTTAAAAACAGTAATTAAACGTCTATGTTTGTTTATCAACTCTGATCCCCCATGCACCACCTAACTGCACAAATCTACAGGACTGTTCGTCTCCACTTGTCTCTATTGACAAACTTCCCTTTATGAGATCTGAGTTGCAAGGAAAGTAATTGAAATTAAAAGTAGGAGGAAGAGAGACTTAAGAGGAGAGTGCCTTTTTGGTAACCATCAAAAGTCAGTTTTTACATTTATATATTGAAATTGTGGAAATGAGAGCAAGTTATCTCACTCTTAGAGAAATGAGTTGCAAATAAATAAAGAAAGAAGGCTAAAGTGAAATCTGTGGTGGTGGATTGAAATCAGAAGTTTCCATATCCATTTTTAATATCAATATGAATAGATATGGAAATAAATATTGATATGCCTGGATGCATGAGCTAGTTTACTTATTGCCCAATTCAGCAAGACTGTCTGGTAGTAACGAGAATACCTAGCTCCTGGGTCTTAATTTCTTCATATTTGTCTCCAATAAAAGAAACCAGGTCTCTAGAAGGAACATCGGATTCCAGGACTGAGGCAGACAGCAAACCACACAATCCTAAAGTATTGTGGGACCAGAAAGAAAATGTAGGGGTGGAAATCTTTTCCCTTCTAAGTTCCTTAACCAGCACAATAATTAAATTGACAAAAGACATAATAGAAGAAAAAAAAACTTAATTACATATGGGAGCCCTCAAAGGAAATAAACATTCAAGGACGCATTTGAGGCACACAGTCAAGGACAGACCACATGCACATATACAACGTGGTCCCAGTAGGCTATAACTTCTAGCCTAGGTGTGTCGTAGGCTATGCCATTGATGGTTGTGTAAGTACACAAGAATGAAATCACCTAATGAAGCATTTCTCGGAACCCATCCCCACCACTAAGTGATGCACGCAGTATCCCATCCTGATCCAAGGAGAAGAGGGAGGGAGATGGGGCTTAAAAAAAGGGAAAGACAGGAATATGAGAAAAGAAAATGGTAAACAAAGGTTTACCACACCGTACAAAGTCTTTCTAATATAAAAAGTTATCTCTGGTAATAGCTCTCTTCCTGGTACAGACCCCTATCTAAATTCTTCAGGCAGTAAAGGAGGAGGTACAAAGCTTTTCCTGAGTCCATTAGGGTGTTCGTTACTTTCCACTCCAAAAAACTCCACATGGCAAAGTGGCATGCTTTTTGAAGTATTCTGTTTCCTCTCAAAAGAAAATGATAGAAAATAAAGGGAGTAAATTGCAGAAAACTTAAAGAATTTCAGTGGTCAAGTCTGGGTTATTTTGAACAACAAAATAAATTATATATTCTATTGTAATCCATAGTCCACAGTAATATAAATTAAAAATTGAGTAAATAAATGAATGAAAAAGGACAGTTTTTGTCAGTCAAATCCTAATTAACAAGTGTAGAAAGATAAAAATAGAAAATCACCATTAAGTAAACACCACAGTAATAATTAATGCAAGTAAGAATCACAGATGGATGCTAAAATTAGTAGATAAAAATATGGTAAGAAGCAGGATATTTGCATAGTTTCAAAATATCTCTTCACGAGATACCTATTAATGACAATGGAAAAAATGAACTTAGAGAAACCTGAAAGAAACTACTTTAACCAAATAATAAGTGTTAAAATTATAGAGTAAGACATCCATCATGAATTTACACAAGTTCACATGTTGTACCTCCTCATATGTTATAGTGAGATTACAATGTTACTTCTGTGATATTCCTAGCCAAAAAAAAAAAAAAAAAGCATAACTAAAAATTAATCAAGAGGAAACAACAGATAAACCCAAATGGAATAATATTCTATGAAATAATTGGTTCATGCTCTTCAAATATCAAGGTATTGATATATACACCTTGGACTTATATATACTTTGGAATTGAGGTATATAGCAAGGAATTATGATATATTTGAGAATGCTAACAAAAATATAACAACTAAAGGCAAAGTACCATTCTGGATAGAATCTTGGACTACAAAGTGGCATTAGTAGTACAACTGTTAAAGTCAAGCTCTCTAGATTAGTTAGTGAATTCTCTCCAACATAAATATTCATGATTGTGTCTATTCCCCTTGTTATAATCATTGTTCTCTCTTTAGTAGCTACACATTTGGGGAGGGGGGGTATAAAACATTCTATAAACAGAATAGTGACTTTCTTTAATAACTAATAATTAAATTAGAAACATTAAGTATAATTCAATTTAATTCATTATTTAAAAATATTATTCATGATTTTTTTTTGAATTTAGCATACTGAAAATTGTAGATACCTATCTGTAACAAACATAAAAATCATGAAACATTTGATTTAATTGATAACAAGCTCAGCACCAATTGTTGCTCTCATTGTTCTGGAATTCTTAGTCAATGTAACAAAGCAATAAAATTAAATAAGGAAAATAGAAGGAAAGACCATTTTTTTTCTTGGACACGATCTGTAAACATATAAAATAACATATAAAATAAAATGGCACAAGTAAGTAAACTATTAGAACTAATAAAAAAAAAACTGGTCACTGTCTTGGATGACAGGATAACAGAATCAATAACATTTCATAATTCAGTACTAGCAAATTAGATCAAAAACTATAAAAATAACATGAAAAACTATAAAATTTCCAGGAATGATTATAGCAAAGGTAGGAAAGATCTTTATAAAATACAATACACAGTTAAAATATCCACTCTCATAATTATATCAATTATTTTTTCATTAATCTCTTAATTAAATGCAATCTCAATCAAAATCTCCTCAAATTTTCTAGTAAATCATGACTAGCCACGTCCTAAAATTTATATGACCAAGAATAGTTATGATGTTTAAAAGAATAATAGCAATGTCAAAGCAGGCAGCGAGATCTAATCTATCAGATATCAAGATTAACTATAAATTTTTTGTAATTGAGACATTGTGGGGATGACCTAAGGACATAAAAGTAGACCAATGCAACTGAATAGAGAAACCAGAAAAATAGCCACACATATCTTAAAATTGATTTGCAAAATATGCATATCAATGCATAGAGCTACTACATAGTTAATGGTGCTGAGAAACCATTTGGAAAGAAATATAATTAGATAGTTCACTTATTTCTTAATCAAAAATACATTCAAGTGATTTTTATCTAATTGACTTTAAAAAATACACAATTCAAAAAACACATGAACATACGGCATGTAAGGGAGCCGGATGTCACCATTCCATTTTAACAATTAAACAGCTGAACAAACAGGGAAACCCACAATTCTTAGAGACAAGAGAGAAGTTAAGACCAAGGACAAAGCACTTCTCCAAAAACTGGAGAGAAAATTAAAACTACCACAGAATCAAAACCACCAAAACAAAACCTCATGAGCAGTAACTTCCACGGGAACCAATGTTGAGATAGGGAAACCTGGACTATAACTGATGAATTGCTGGACGCAAAGCACAGACAAGAATAAGTTAAACACTCTAGGAGTGATACTGGGCAAAAGGGGTTTCAAAATTGGCCAAAGGCAGTGCCCAAACTGTTTACCAGTCACTATCTTGGTTCTGCACCCGCGGCCCGCACAATTGCAAGACTGCTCAGGCTTAGGGAACAATACCAATGGAATTTATTTAACAAACAGGGAAAAGCAAAGAACTACTAAAGTCAACATATGGCCGTTTACCTTACTTAAAGCAATGTCCAGTCCTTTAAGTCCCAGAAAAGTAACAAAGGTGGTATCTTCCCACCACTGCTTGACGTGGAGCTTCTCTTCCAAACAATAGGCCACATTTTCAAAATGGCATCGTCCTGCTTCTGCAGATGTGCAACAGTCAGACTGTAGGCCAGGTTCCAACTCACGAGGACAACACAGAACACAACTGGAGATGCTCCCGAAGCTGCCATGGTGCCCCAGCACACCAGGCCAACAACACTGTAAACAGCAACTACATGGGCCAGACGGCCCAGCAGACTGCACTCACGCATTTTAGGAAGGCGCCCGCTTTGGGCCTCTGCCTTCTTCCTTCAGCTGCAGTAAAAACAAAACTGGGAGCTGGGCCTCCCCGGTGGCGCAGCGCTTGAGCACTGCGCTGTGGAGCTGTCGGCAGCAGCAACGCAAGTTCGACGCCCGGCCTGGGAGAGTCCCACATGGTGGGGCAGACCTCTCCTGCCTCGCCCGCTGCTCCCCTCAGCAGTGTACTTCTGATCTGCCTGTTCTGCTCCCCACTCTGTCTCTGGTGAACCCTCTCGCCGCCCCATGCCTCTGGCCTGTACCCCAGCTTGTATGTAAAAAAAAAAACAAAAACTGGGAGCTGTTTCCGTCGCTCGGCTACTTGCAAAGCCTCCAAAGCCGCTGGCCCCAAAGTCACTGAAGATTCCAAAAATGCTCAATCCGAAATTCTATATCCCGGAGGCTCAAAAACTTCTGTCATCTAATTTCCAAACTCTCAATCTTGGCGGCTACATTTCCTGCTGCTCCTTTTTATTTCCCTACATACTGGCGACTGCCTACATCATGGCGACTGCTTCCTCTATTCCTGCATCATGGCAACTGACTTCCCCTTCTCCTTCAGACCCTTTTATTTCTCATCAGACTTTCTACCCAGACTGCAAACTTAGCATTTTCCTCTGGGGCTATTCATTCTCATCAGCAAACCCCTTCCAGGGGGCACCACCTTTACCGGACTTTGGACTCAGCTGGGTTACAGGAGGAACCACACAAGGGGAGGAGGGCACACTTTCCTGAGTTTTGCTAAAGGAGTTCAATCAGGTTCTCATAGTGAATATCAGAGAAAAATCCACTCATGTTTTAAGCAGGGAGAGGGAGAAAGTAACCATTTTGAAATATAACAAAATATTCTGTTCTTAACAAGTACTGTCTTCAGGAGAAACGATTTTACCAAAACTTAAGCTTCTGGATTTTCTCAGAGGCTAACCTACCTGATGGAAGGAAAATATGGAGCTCTAGCATCATCCAGCGGATCCTCTTCCACCTAAAGGGGTGGGGAGAGGGCTGAGAGACTCTCAAGTTACCAGTGCAAAGGCACTCATGCATACTCAGAAAAACTGCAAAGAACAATAGAGACTCCACCCATAATAGGGCGGCATAGAGGATGGAATCACCCTCTCCCTTGAAAACAACTAGAAAAAAAGCACTGATAGGTGCTTCTTGGAAAAACCCAGAGGCTTCAAACCAGCTTTACAGCTCCAGGACATTCCAGGGAATGGAAGAAGTAAGGTCAGTGACCACTGAGGGAGAAAAAAAAGAGGCGAGAGGGAGCTTGTCAGGGCTGTAGGTCCACTCCCCAAGCTACACTAAGGAAAACCCAGGTCATGGTGAAATTCCATGGAGGGCTTTTCTTGTTGTGAGAGTGGGCCTGAGCCCAACCCAGGGCAGTGGGCCCTTGGCAGACTCCAACCTGGCAAATTGGGAACCTTGCAATTGGAGTAGCATGCCCATTGAAAGCTCCCTCCCCTCACTCCTCCTAGAAGAGGTCAAAGAAAAGCCAGGCGGAGCCAGGCTTGGCTCCATAAAAACTCTCCACCAGAAAGAACTTTTGCGTGAACTCACAATTCCTCCAGGAAGGCAAACCAAGGCATGCAGTCTTCCCAACCCTACACAAGCGGCAGCTGAGGCAAGAGTGGAGCAGCGACAGGCTTTGTGGGCACCTGTGTTAAGTAGGCACACCTGCACCCACTACACACACACACACACACACACACACACACACACACACACAGCGCCACCTCTGAGCAAAGTGCGGCTTATTCCCAGAGTGTGAGCCTGCAGATGCAGGTATTGCTCGTCCCACTAGGAGGCAAGCTCCATAGATCCTGATTCCAAGAAGAAAAGAACAATAGAGGGCCTCCCTTGCATTGCAGTGGGTTAAGTGCAGCACTATGAAGCTATCCGGAGCCACTGCAGCAGGAGTTCAATCCCTGGCCAGGGAGATTCCCACATGGCAGAAGCAGACCTCTCCTGTCTTGCCCTCTGCTCCCCTCAACAGTGTATTTCACTCAATCTGCCTGTTCTGCTCCCCGCTCTGTTTCCAGTGAATCCTCTCACCACCACCACCACACCTCTGGCCTACACCCCAGTTCTTGTAAGCATATATAAATACATCTTAAAAAAAAAAGTAGAAAGGAGGGAATATTAAAAAAAAGAGAGAGGAGGGGAGGGAAGTGAAGACAACCTAAACACAGAATACCGCTTACAGAGGAACAAAACAAGAGGTAGAGGTTACTGACGCCACTCCTCAAACCAAGATGAGTGTTAAAGCCCTAGATTCCCCTCCTTCCTCCTTCTCACACAAAAGTAAACTAAAAGGAGGACAAAGATAAATCCCTGGTGCCCCAACCACATACACATATAAATAGCAATAAATAAGGTAATATACATGTGTAGGAAGCAAGGAACATCTAAACACAACATGGAAAAGCAAAATGAAAACAGATATCCAGGGCAAGTAAAAAGGAAACAGAAATAGAGAAACTATCTGACAATGATAAACAACAATATTAAAAATGTTAAATGAGATATTGGAAGGCCAGTCAAAGGCAGACACAAGATCTCAGAAAGGAGCTCCAGGAACAAAGAGTTCTTCACTAAAGAGGTTGGAAATATAAAAACATCACAAAAAGACATTTTGAATGAAATGTGGACAAACTTGGTACTTTAAAATGAATCAAAACAGCAGAAGAAAGAAGTTCACATGTAGAAGTCTCAAATAAATTTCAGATTTAGAAGAAGTGGGGTTTGTCACCACCAGATCCTCTTCAAGTAAAAATAAGTTTTTTCACAAGAAACGAATAACTGAATCAGAAGCCCCTTAGGAAAAAACAAGAGCAATATCATACCAGTACCCAGGAGAAAAATACTATAAATCAACAACACCAAGTACTGTGAGGAGGAAGAAATGGGTAGAACCTGTATAGTTACATGTTAACTGGCAATACTTATCATTTTTGGATTAACATATTGATAGTTTACAGAAAAAGTAATTTTTGGTTAAAGTTTTCGTGCTTTATAAATAAAGCTGAAATTACCTCTATGAAATGTTTAAATACTTTGATTTAGAGCAAACGATCTAGTTTTGACTTGTAAGTGATTTTAAAGAAAGAAAGTTACAAACGAACCAATAGAAATTTTGAAGGAAGTGAAAAGGCATTCACAAAGGAGGAAACACAAATAAACAATAGAAATTAAAAAAATAGAAATAAAATAGATGCATAACCTTACCAGTAAACAGGAAAATACAAGTTAAAATCTCAGTGAGATTTCATTTTGATACTGGGCAAATAGGGCTTCAAAATTGGCCAAAGGCAGTGCCCAAATTGCTTACCAGTCACTATCTTGGTTCTGCCCCTGCGTGCCCACACAATTGCAAGACTACTCAGGCTTAGGGAACAATACCAATGAGACTTATTTAACAAACAGGGAAAAGCAAAGAACTACTAAAGTCAACATATGGCCGTTTACCTTACTTAAAGCAATGTCCAGCCCTTTAAGTCCCAGAAAAGTAACAAATGTGGTGTTTTCCCACCACTGCTGACGTGGAGCTCCTCTTCCAAACAATAGGCCACGTTTCCAAAATGGCATCTTCCTGCTTGTGCAGATATGCAACAATCAGACTGTAGGCCAGGTTCCAACTCACGAGGACAACACAGAACACAACTGGAGATGCTCCCGGAACTTCCATGGTGCCCCAGCACAGCACCAGGTCAACAACACTGAAAACAGCTACTATAGATGCCAGACGGCCCAACAGACTGCACTCATGCATTTTGGGAAGGCACCCGTTTTGGGCCTCTGCCTTCTTCCTTCAGCTGCAGTAAAGACAAAACTGGGAGCAGTTTCCGTCGCTCAGCTACTTGCAAAGCCTCCAAAGTCACTGGCCCCAAAGTCACTGAAGATTCAAAAATGTTTTTTCCTACATCACGGCTACTGCTTCCTCTATTCCTGCATCATGGCAACTGACTTCCCCTTCTCCTTCAGTCCCTTTTATTTCTCATCAGACTCTCCACCCCAAACTGCAAACTTAGCATTTTCCCCTGGGGGCTATTCATTCTCATCAGCAAACCCCCTCCATGGGGCACCACCTTTACTGGACTTTGGACTCAGTCCAGTTACAATTTGACACCTATCAATTCAGTAAACATTTTTAAGTCTATACTTACTAATATTTAATGTGACTGTGGACAAATATTAAACTTCTATTCAATGATAGGATATAACCTAGCAAAATTAATTTAGAGAGCAATTTAGCAATATCTTGCAAAATTAACATAAAAATACTCAGTAATTCCTAGAGTTACTTTTTCCCATGTGAACAAAAAAGTAGTCACATTGAATGTGTATTTCCAACATTGTTTAACCTAAATGTCACTAGCAGGAAATGATAACACAAATTGTAACTTGTTAATTTAATGAAACGCTGTATAACTGTTAAAATGAGTGACTGGAATTACATTTATCATCATGGACCAATCTCAAAAGCAGAGTAGAAAATGTGAGTAAATGAATGGTATACAAAGTATAATATTTGTATTATACTAGAAAACATGCAGAACATTGTATAAATTGTTTATGGAGATATGCAGTTTCAGTTATTGTACAAAAACATATAGAGGATGATAAATATTAACTTCACCTTATCTCAGGAGTGGGAGGGCCAGTAACTGGGTTGAAGAAAGTTACCTAGGATCATTGCAACTTATCTGTAAAGTTTTATTTCATATTTCAAAAAATTAAAAACAAGTAGAATGAAAGGGTTATACTTCATGTTTATATATCTATTAGTTATAGGGTAATATGTTTATATATTAAACAGCTATAATGAATTATATGTACTATATATTTATTATATATTATATATACTATATATGTACTATCGGTTTATAGTATATGATTAATAATACATATAATACATGGATAAAATATTGTTTGTTTATATTGAATTCTTTGAAAAATGTGTGTATGAAATATTTCTTAATTATGGAAAACTTGATTATATCAAACAATTAAAAAGCCCCCTTTCTCTCTCTTCATTATCACCTTTCCTGGCATTGATAGCATATTGTGTCTGAATTTCACAGCTGAAGAAGGGAAAGTTTTTAATAATATAATTTTGACATCAGAAAGTAAAAATAGGATCTAAAAGCAGGACATGAATTTATAAGAAAAATAGATGGCCATGAATCTCCCAAATTATGAAAATGAAAGATTGCCTGAAGGCATCATCTTTCACAGCTCAGTAAGAGATGAAACCTGATGGAAATTGAGTCTGCCAAACAAAATATTTTATTTTGTTCTCTTACTCCAACTAATTATTAGAAAGTGAAAAGCAAAATTATGTAGAGGTGCCATCGGAAGGATGTAAGTCATTATAGTAAGTGGAAGGCTAGCCTTTCATGCTGAATTGAGAAGATAAAAATCATACCTGAGTGAGAGTCTAAATTAACATGCAGTAATTTTGTACTTGGTCTTTGATGGTGGAAGTTCTCAGCAGAAGTGGCAATGACAAGGTCAAACAGTTTCACTGCAGAACCCCCCAAGGACTGAATCAACTCTAGGAAGAGCCAGTCATATTCCAAAGGGAAATGGGTTCATCAAAAACTATCAAACCCTTTGATTAATTTCTCTATTTCTTCTATCCACATGCTACTATTCATTCCTCAGAAACTGGTTTATAGATATAGCAAGGCTGAAATAGCTTTGGGCTGGAATGCAAAGTTGGAAAGGCAACCGTGTCTTCAGATGCTGTTGTCAAGACCTTTTTTGACTCTACAGAGTGAGCTCTGAGAAGGAAAGAAGTTTTCTGCACCTCTCAGGATTTACACAATTTCATCAAACTGTATTTGTCTTTATATTATATCAAGGAACTAAAAAGTAACTATAATCTTATCAGCTTTCAATTCTAGGCCTAAAAAAATTTTTTTCCTGAATTTCTTCCTCCTTCAAAAATTTGGTCCTTACTTACCTGTGGTCTTGCTTTGCAGTATAATGACTGTTAGCTCAAATCTAATGGAATCTCCAGACAGCCAGATAAATATGCAAAGATTCATGTAAAATTGAGATATTATGTGTTTTACACATGAAAAATATTGAAAATGTCACATTTCAGGAAATTTTCTAGATAAATAACTGGATTTATTCTTCATTCCTATGTTTAACGTTCTTAGACCTCAATCTATATAATAGATACAATTTTGCAATATGAAAATGGATAAAGTGGCACAGTGTGAGTTACTAAATACTTATTAGATTATGGGAAGTTAACTTTACCAATAAACCAATTTCTTGAGATCTCTATTACAATTTCAAAGAATGCTGGCTGGGTACATCACAAAATTCATGAGAAACCCTTACATTCGAAACAATGGTATACCCATAAACACACCACCTCATATTTTGGTTATTTTGTATATTTTTCATCAGATGAAGATAAAAATTGTCTGTAGCATTGATGCCTTAATTACTCAAGTCTTAACTGTTTCCAGCAACCATGAGAGATGCACTAAGGAGTTACATGTCATATGTTATCCTGTGTATGTTATCCATACCCTCTGCCTCATGCACTCATTTTCTTTTCTTACACTTAGTGGCACAGCTGGTGTACTGTAGGTGCTCAAATAATACAGCAACAAATTCTCCACATTTTATAGAAGTGGAAGCTGAGGTGCAGAGAGGTGGAGGGTTGTTCAAAGTGAAAAGGCAAATTCTAAGTCTAGTAACCTAGGCAGTCTCCTTCCGTGGCCCAAGATAAGGTATGGAAGACCCTATGGGTGAAATTTGAAAGTGTCCCCCATGAATGGAGGGCAAAGATATGGAAGAAAGAGGCAGACAACTCCAAATTAGCAGGTGGTGGTTTTATTTAAATTTTAACTTCTTATTGAAGTACCACTGGTTTACATCACTGTATTTGGAAGTACAGGATAGCTCCCTTCAGGTGTAGTGACCGCCGTGTATCCACACCCACCAAAGCACCCAAAGTCCACCACCATAGTCATTGGTACTCCCTCCCCACCCCCTCCTCCTTTCTCTCCCTCCCGCTCTTGCTCCCTCTCCATCAGTTACCATCAGGGACATGCAAGTCAAAATCACAATGAGGTGGTGATTTTAATAAGCAAGGGAACTCCATGTGAGACTTATCTTGGGTAGTCACAAAATGAGTTATCTCTGTAGCTCCCCGACAGAATTTTAAGTGTTTTTATAGAGGCAGTAAGGGGGTTCAGTCATGTACAGTCCAGGTGGTCTCATGAACACTCTCGCTGGGCTGCATCCTTGAAGTGGCTCCCGATAAGCAAGTGGTAGCAGAGGAAAGAGATGGGGGCCAGGCGCCTCGCACTGCCTGGGTCTAGCTCGCAGGTCACCCATCTCCATGACATTCTCCAACAGGCTCCTGACTCCAGCACTCCTGGGGGGCAGCTTTCTCCAAAGACTGTAGATTTCTCATGTTCCTCAAATGAAGGGTGGCTCAAAGAGAGTGAAGCCTAATTAATGGGATGAAATGTGATAAAATACCATTTACGGATAGTGATAACATCCTGCTCAAGTAAAGTAGTGATGAAATTTCTGACTGCTGCCTTACTTCTTGAAGCTGCTTAAAAGGGTAATTTTCTGTTCCAACATGATTAAAATCCCTTGAGATCCATTTACACTTAATGTAATCTAAGAACAAAATGAACACTGCTCCCTACCACGGATACTTTGAATTATTTGCTCTTTAGGAGGTTTTATAAAAGACACGTTTCAGATGAGTCTGTGTCAATTAAGAGAAAACAACCTTAATTGTGATTATGGATATTTAAACCAGGTGTGATTTGTGGGCTGTGTTTTGCGAATCTCCTGCAGACCCTTCCCCTACAGCTCCTCTTGGCTCAGTCTGGTCTGGGTAGATTGCTATGTATTTCCATTTACTGAGGCACAGCAAGCTTCCAGTAGAATCTTGTCAGTGCAATTTTACACAGTGGGTGGGCACGTGTGTTCTGCATATTAGGAGAGGTTCTTTGTCAATGCAACAGGTTTTTTTATTTCTGAATTCATTTAAAGCCTCAAATGAGGTTACAATGGTAAATATCGAAAGTTAACAATGACAGTAAAGTTGTCAGAATAATGGCTTTGTCCACCAAACCATTTAGGGATGAAACTTGCCATATAGTGCTCTACTTCCGCTGTGTGCTCTGTGACAGTGACTTAGGTTTGTAAGGGTATGATTATTTTTAAAAATGGAAAAACAATTTCTTTTACCCCCTATTAATGAACAGAGGAGGTAGAATTCCCTCTCCTTTCTTACTTTATACATTTTATATTGTTTATATTTTCAAATAGCATGTGCTATTAATAATACAGATATGAAATAATTTTCAAAATCATGTGCATCGTTCCAAAAAGAAGCAAACAGAAGCAATACCTGCTTGCTTTTTTTTTTTTTTTTAAATTCAGACAATAGGCCTTCCTGGTGGCACAGGGGTTAAAGTCTCAGTGCTATCATATTGTGGACAACCACTGCTGCACAAGTTAGATCCCAGGCCAGGGAGCTGACCCACATGCGCAGCAGACCTCTCCTGACGCCTCTCTGCTCCCCTCAGCAGTGTATTTCAGTAGATCTGACTGTTCTGGTCCCCACTCTGTCTCTGGTAAATCCTCTCACCGACCCCCACCCCACACCTCTGGCCTACATCCCAGTTCTTGTATGCACAAATAAATAAAAATAAAACTTAAAAATAAATAAATTCAGACAATAACAAAATATACAAAATAGAAAGCAACACTACTATCTAGAAATGTCAACTAAGAACATTAATTAGTACATATATCTTATTTACTTAATTATGAGACTACTTTTACATTGGCTTATACACTTTTGTTATACATTTCTTTCTCTTAGAAATGCATGACTATCTTTCCATAACAATGTATGGGTCTCTGCAACATTATTTTCATTTTCACACAAAGTTAATTTAATTTATATTTTTGTTTGCTTAAGTTTTTTATCGAAGTGCTGTTGGTTTACATTACTGTTAGTATTTTGGAAGTATGAGATTTCCCTCTTCAGGTTACCCACCAGCCAAGCACCCACAGTCCTCCCCCGTCCTTCCCCAAAGGCTGCTGTGCTCTCTCCTCACTTAGGTCTTCTCCCTCCCACTCTGGATGGCACAGTTCTATAATCAGCTTTCAAGGATTAGTTTTTAAATTTGATTTTATCTGACCCTTTGGTTTCTCTATATTCCACATATAAGTGACACCATCTGGTATTTGTCTTTCTCCTTCTGCCTTATTTTGCTTAGCATAATCCCTTCTGGTTCCATCCATGTTTTGTAATATATTTTAATGGATTCAAAATATTTCATTAAGGGCATGTCAAATATTTTTTGACATGTATATGTCAAATACACGATATACAAAATATACAAAAATGTGTATTTTTAATAATACACATTTAGCTTACTTCCAGTTACTCCATATTATAAGTAATGTTACATAAACATTTAAGCACTTCTCTGATTAATTCACTGGGCTAAGGAAATTGAAAAGGATGGAGATTCTGTCTTTTGCTACATATTTCCAGAATATCATGTGAAAGGCTGAACCAACATGTATTCCTACCCACAATATAGTAAAGTTACCATCCATCTATAATTGTTCTCCTATTTCACCATTAAAAAAAAAAAAGAAAAAAATCTATTAAGATTTTAATTAATGAAAATAGAAGCTAGAAAAGCAAAAAAATAATTAACACCAACACAAGCCAGTTCAAAGTCCTTCCCTAGAAAAGACAGGAATGAGCTACAACTGGTTGAGTACCCACAGATGAACACATCACTATGCAAAGCACATGGCTTCAGGCATTTCATTCAGACTTTACAGCAACCCAAGAAACAGATACAGATTATAACCTCCACAGCACAGATAAGGCAGTTGAGGTCCATGAAAGTTGAGTACCTTGACCATGGTTAGCTAGAGGAGAAGTCTCAGTTCTGGGATATTTGTCAGACAGCATGTTCTTTTGTCATTCAGGTTTGACATTCTCCACCAGACTCCCAACTGTTACATGTTAGTGACACATGAACTTACTGAATGCCATATAATGCAAGGTACTCCTAGTCACAGATCTGGAAGAAATACTTGGCTCAACATTTAGATCTCTTATGAGAAACACATAAAGCAATTATGGAGGAAATGAGAATATTATCTGATAACATTTTCACATAATTTTCAATTCAGGGGTCATTTGTACGCCATAAAACTCAAAATTTCAGACAGAACTTTTCAAATAGGTTTAGGTAAAAGATATTTTCAGCCACATACTTTTGCCTTAAATAAAGAAAAAAAAAACAATTTTAACTTACTAATGAGTAGGTACCTGGAGAAATAAATGGTTGAGAAAAATAAAAAAGCAAAATGAGAGCTAAGAAAGCAATGCTGTACATCTGGGAATATGCACTTAAAAACAGTAGTGACAACTCCAATGGATAACTCACATCCCACACGCCCATATGAAAGACAAAATCTTAAATAATAGACTTAGCTGTCAATTATATCTGTTCTTACATTTAATGTTAATGAAACTGGAGCAGGAAGGGAATGCACATATTTTTTTGTTAGAAATAAATAAGTACCTTTATTTGTTCCAACTTTTTTAGATTCCCTTTGTTGACTATACTTTCAGATACTTTACACTGGGATTTAATCATTAAGACATATTTAAAAGAGAACTTGCTCTTTATACTCAATGCAATATCATTCCGAAGTACATAACTTTGGTTAAGTTTCCTACAAAATAATTACTCGTTAAGCTGGCATTTTAATGAAGTAGGAAAAGCAACGCAAAGTTTTGCCACTCTCCCCCAACCCCACAGTAAGGTGGCACTAACAAATTCCAAAGTTTAAAACAACTGATTATGAAATCCCAGATTTTTCTTTATTTTCTTTATTTATTTCCTACTTTTCCTCTAACATTGCAACATGCTTTTAAAATATGTCTAGTGCTCTAATTCTTATAGAAAAGTGTGGAAATTGGAAGGATGCTAGTTTTGCTTTTTATTTCACATCTTCCATTTATGAAATGGTAAGACTGAAATCAGAAGAGAAGATTAGGAAAATCACAGTTGATTTTCACTTGGGAGAGAGAAATGTTTTGTTTTTCTGTTTGAATATATAAGCCCAAGGAAAAAAAATAGGAGCAGAGCAGACATTCTCATCTACTCTGATAGATATCTGAAAAGCAAATCTTTATCTGTGATGTGGGAAATCTGGCATCCTCCAGAATCCTGATCCAGATAGGCATAGAATGGCTATTTTCAATCTGATATCAAGTTCAAAGTGTCTCTCTCCCCAACCTGCCTGTTCCTGTCCACGTGCATGTGAACACACACACACACACACACACACACACACACACACACGGGATACCTGCCTTCCACGTGGAAAGCCTCTGGAATGCCCAAGGCCTTCTTCACCTCAACTGAAGTGCATCCCATATACAATCAGTTATTTCAATCTCCCATGCTTGACTAGTACGACATTATCTCTGCTAGGATTCAGAAGTTTTTGGATTTCGCAATGTGCAGTACGGACAATAATAATACGGGTGACTTACCAGCAGATACTAGATACTGGCACTCGCTGTGATCACTACTGAAAGAAGCAAAGATGGGATTCTAGCTGACCAGTCCTGTTGAAAAAGTCACATATAAACTCTATTTCATGTAATTTGTATTGGTCAGAAAGTATCCTTCTGTTCTCTTAAATATCTTGGGAACATAGACTCATCTGCACCTGTGTCTCTGCCTCTGGAGAAAGAATGTTTCAGAAAGTGAGAATTCTGTCATTCCATGCAAGGACATGGGCTCTTACAGGCAGACAGAGCTCATTAGAACACAGAGAGCCGAGGTCTCTTACCAACTCGATTTAAGCAACTTTTATTTATTTTTTTAACACTTACAAAATCCAACAGGAAAGAACAGGTAGCCTTCAGGCTATTCCTAAATTACCCCCAAAATAAGACAGCTCTTCATTTCTACTGGGTAAGCATTCTATTTGCTTTTCCACAGAGGGGTTCTACTTTATTGGCAGTAGCTTGGGTCTTCTGCTGAAACTCAGGCCCGGGGACATTTTCAATTAGAGCAGACAGAAGCTTCTATGCAAATACCCTAGTACCCAGTGTGGGATAGCACACAGATTGGAAACTGGTGTTATACACAATCTCTATATGCCTGCCTAGCTGCATTATGAAAATATAGGATTGGAACATTGAAAATCATGGAGCAGGTACATATAAATCATTTGGTTGCTTTCCAGACTACAAAAACTCTACTTAAGAGCCAGGACTGATAGTAACCTTCAAAATGCATTTTATGTCTTAGGTAGGATGGAGGAGGAAGGGAGGAAGAAACTCAGGGGCTTGCAGATATGGAAATGGATGGCAACCTAAAGTTTATTCCACCACAAATAGTTGTCACTTCTTACAAGTAAAAAGTATTGAAAATATTTTAAAGTTTACATTCAGTGTTTTATATATTTTAGAAAAGATCATTCCAAAGCATCTATACTACATGAATAGTAATGAACAAATAAAGAAAGTAAACAAATATGATTTACATAGTTCCAGGCAATGTTTTACATATCTTAAACTCTCTTAATCCTCACAATCCTATAAGGTGAGTAATATTGTTATCATAGTATTTGCATATCATGGAACTGAAAGTTTATGTAACTTACCCAATGTCACGCAGCTAGCCGACTAGTGGTAGAGCTAGTTCAACCCCAGACATTCTGGCTACATCGTCCATGTTGTTAACCACCACATACCTTTGAAAATAAATATTCAGAAAATTTTATTTTGAATTTTTTCTAAGTTTTAAATTTTCTTTTTCTTTAAAATTATCATGCAAAAGATATATTAATTTGATTTATTCTTAGCTATGAGTCCCTCCCTTTACCTTCAAGTTCTCTGACTAGATCTATCCTGAAGGTAAGCACATTTAAGTTTTTATTTTCTCAGAGATGATTTTGTAAATACCATAAAGTCCTTTGAAATTCCCAGCTAACTCAAATAAAGTTCTGAACCAATATTTGATGCACTAGCAAACTTTGCCAAAACAATATTTATCTCTACAAAAGTCAAGTTTCAATGGCTCAATGAGCCTTTTGTTTATTTATATATTCAATTATTTATTTATAACATCTAGAGTATAGGATCTTTTGGGTTAATATTACCCATGCACCATCTTATTGAGTGGAGAAAAGAACAGATGGCATCATTCCAGGAAAGGCCAGGAAACAGTAGTTTTCTGCACAACAATTTAAAGTAAAATTCATGTCAAAACCAAAGTGCATGACTAGTTGAAGCAGGCAATCTGTTGTCCGGGTTAGAGTTTGCAGGAAAAAGTGTAAGTACTACCAATAAATGTATCATCTCTGACTCCAGGGATGTTCCCACACACTCTAATTGGTGCCATTCTGCACTAATCAATACATTACAAGCACCTAATAGGCACTCCTCCAAATTCTAGAGAAACAACTCACACCATAGAAAGCACTGTAGTCCTGAATATTCATACCCAAGTGCAAATGTTAATTCATGCAGTGCTTGCTGCTAAACTGGTCTAATTATCTACTGAAGGAATCTATTAACGGCATGCTGTCAATCCCACAGATTGGGTTCAGCAAAGTGAAACTGAACTGCGTGCCTTTTCAACTAATTACAAAATTCTTCCTGACATGCTTTAAGAACAGTCCAAAAAAGTACACATGGCCAGTATACAGCTTCCCAACACACAGTGCCTTTCCTCTTGTCAACCAAGGAAATACAGGACTGATAAGTGACAATGTGTCCTTTCATAACATCTCTTTAGTTCTAAGGAAGGTGGCATGCCACAAATAACCTGATTTTTAAAAAAATTTCAAGTTGTATATAATTGTTATTTTCATTGCAGTTTGAGATAATAGTTAATAACTTAAAACATTTAGAGATGTTCTTAACTGGTTATGTTTAGTATTTCGAAGCTTTCAACAATTAAATAACTGTTTGTAGAATTCTTTATTCCTTTATTACTTTTAGTAAGCTAAAAATCAAGAGGAAAGTAAGATTTTTCCTTTCCCCTCCCACGCCAACTTCTCTGACTTGACTAGATCTCAGGTTTCTACCTGCTCATCCTACACTCAGATAATGCTGAGTAGATCTTACAGGGAGAACAGAGGGAGCACTTTGCAATATACTTCTAGATAATATCCCCAAATATTTTGTGTGGTAAGCCAACTTACTGTCAAGATCAGACATTCTTCACCTAGAAATGTTCATGATCGCCTGGTCGAGCCAATTTCCCACACTTTCCAACCATAGGGAACCAATGGTTTTACAACATCCACACCTGTATTGACAACAGATATAAAATTCAAGTACAAAATGATAACTGTGAATCATCAAATAAGCTAATGTGGCATCAGCACACTATCAGAAAAGCCACACAGTATTTAAGGAGAGTTTACAAATATCATTCTCAATGATGGATACAGGATTGGTAATTGTTATTCAGAAAATTCACTACCTAATGATTCCCATCCTATTCTTTCTCTCACATCGTAACCATTAAAAAATCCCATTGGCTTTCCCTTAAAAACCTAAACAGAGCCTATCTATTTGTAACCACCTCTATTGCTATAGTCATCTTTAAGGTGGTCCCTTTTAGCTATAAGTAAGTCACAAGATTTGTACTTTGATTTCCACCTTTGCCCCTCCATTAGTCTATATTCCCTCTCAACAGAAGCCGTAACACAAAGATAAGTCAAAAGTATGAAAATCAAATCAAAGCCAGACAAGAAGTAGCAAATACTACATGATTCCATTCAAATGAAGTAATCAAACTCATAGAAACAGAAAGTAGAATGATGGGTACCAGGGTCAGTGGGGAGAGGAATATGGTGGGCTGTTCAGTGGGTATAGAGTTTCAGTTCTGCAACATGAAAAAGTGTTACGGATTTGTTGCGTAGCAATGTGAATACAGTTGATACTACTAAACTACACACTTAAAATGGTAAAAAAAAAAGTTTTTTGAATCAGGATAGTTTATCTTTCCTCTACTCAAAACTCACCCATGATTTTCCATGTTACTCTGTAAAATCCTGAACTTTTTCTGTGGCTCAGAAGGTTAAGCACAAGTGGCCTCTACTATCTTCTGTAAGTTCTGCACAAGTCTCCACAATCCCCTGTCTGACCTCATTTCCCATTCTCCCCTCATTCATTCTCTCCAGCCAAACTGGCCCACTGCCTCCAGCCCCTTTGAGCCAACAAAATCATACCTGGCAATGAGTACCTTTCTTATCATTCATTGTTTTTAATGGTAGCGTTTATCAGCATCTGATCAATTTTCTAGCTATTTTTCTGCCTCTCCCAACTAAAACTATACACTCCCAGAGACAAAAACTTTTGCTTTTTAACATCTTTTAAATTGAGGCAACAGCTGTCTAAAACAGTGTATGATTTAGAGGTACTGTGCTTAGATCTGGGACACTGTAGTTGCCCAATAAACATTTCTTTAATAAATGAGTGAATGGATGGCATGAATTAATGTGACTGTGAATAACTGAACTAAAAAGGGAAATAAATGTCAGTCATTTTTTAAAGATCTTTATGCCATTTCTTAAAGGATATTCAACTTAATTCAGTATTATTTTACTAAAGTGAAAAAATTACAAAAACCAGGCTATATGTTATTCTATGAAGTCCAAAAGTAGTTTTGCCTAATTTTTGATGTATATTCTTTTTTTACTCTTCTTATCACCATACACCCTAAGATATAATGGAAGAAGCATTAGTGCCTAACCCAGCTGACCTGTAGCACAATCATGTAATGGCCTCATTTCTGCCAGGGGGTGACACTGTGAAGTAGTCATAAATCACGTGCTGATTAACACACACATGTGCAAACGCACACATATTAAAATCGGTGTGTTGTCCAAAGCTAGACTTGTAACTTTAGCTTGCAGTACTGACTACTGATAGGAATTGGTACCGAGAGGCCTGTAAACATAGAGGAAAAAATTAGAAAGATGAAGAAAGAGGAGATACATAGTTAAGAAAACTGGAATAAAAGGTAGGAAAAAAGAACACTAAACCCATAGCCGGGAGGTAAATCAGAGTCTCCTTAAATTGTAATAAAAAATGCAGAAATGCAGTATTAGGAGTAAAATAAGGTCATTGATAAGAGAATATTTGTAGCGAATTTCCAACCTACTAAGGGAGTAAAATTCATGAATAATATTAAAGGTATTTACATGATCCACTGTTCTCTTCAATAGTGTTTACTTAAAGTAATAAGATCTGGTTTGCTTGAGCAAAATACAAATTTGGGGTTGTAAGATATAAGCCTGACTACCCATGTTATTAAAAGTAGAAGATGAATTTTTTTGAACAATTCACATCAAAGCTATCATGTTGGTTTCATTTAAAAGTCCTAAAATACAAATTTAATTTAAACAATTCTAACCTTCCTTTCTAAAGTAGGTAGCATATGAGAAAATACAATATATCTTAAAACAGAATATTCTTTAATAAACTAAAATCTAAAAATTACTGCTTTTCAATTTTTCTAAAGTCACTATTTTTAAACATCTATCTCATTTCCTTCCAACTCTTAAAAGTTGACAGAATTACATTTACAAATGCAAAAATCAAGGGCTTATTGCTGAGAAGCTTCCTTTTTCTTTCTTTTTTCCCCCCTCATCTTCTCTCTGTGCATATTTATATAAAATACCCTTGGGGGATAATGAAAAAAAAAAAAGCAAACCTCCTTTAATAATATCTGAGCTTTCTTGAAGCAACATGTATCACAAATTCTATGCTACTATAAAACTTGTCTTTATAATTTACCTGCATTTTATTTTTTTACCTTATTGCCTCCTGGAAGTAATTTAGATGCTCTTACTCAAGGATTTGTTTCTTCCTTTATTAAAGTCATTCAATTGGCCCAACTGAAACAAGAGCTCAGTGAGTCATAGATTTTATTTATTTATTTATTTATTTATTTATTTATTTATTACCACACCTTGACTTTCCTCCTGAGAACAGGGCTACATGGCTTAATCCCTGCCTACTTTAATCCTCAGGGACCTCAGGAAGGCCTCTGCCCCTCTGCTTCATCTTGGTTATTTGGTTTTGGTTTTGCTGTTGTTGTTTAGCCAGCATTTTCACCAGCTGAAGAAATTAATCCTTATCTCTTCTCAGAAGCGGTGTTAGTGAGTCATATAAATTTAGTATGGTTCAGCTATTTTCCCCCTATCAAGTAAGGAAGTATATTGGCTATGCAAATAATATCGGGAAAGTGCTTTTAGTTACAGTGTTTTCATAATTTTTTAAGTCAAGTAGATGTGAAAGGGCATCCGAACCTGACACTCCCTGTGTTCTTTACGGCAGGTTCACATAATAGACTCATCGAATATTTTGAGAGTCTATTGTGTGTAATGTGTTGTGCTGTGAGCCATGGAAGATGAGATGAATTAGGTATCCTGTGTGTCCTCAGGAGCTCAGAAAAATCCAAGGGTTTACATTTTAGTTGTCTGTAGCACTGTAACTTATGAAACATATACAGAAATAAGATAATTGTGTAAAATGACTATCAAGCAAAATCCTCTAAGCATTTTATCATATTGAATCTGCAAAGAAGGGAACAGTGGTACAGTGATTGCCAAAATGTCCTCTCTATCCATGTCATTTGCAATATGACTAGCTCCTCTTTTCCAAAGCTAGGGTCCATTTCCCTACCCCTTGAGTCTGGGCTCACCTTTTTACTTGCTTTGTCCAGCAGAAAGTGCCAGAAGAGTCCATGTGCCAATTTTGAGCTTAGTTCTCAAGAGGCTTTGATATTTTCTGCTCTCTCCCTGGGAATCCTGCCACCATATGTGGGAACAAATCCAAGCTAAACAGTTCAGTGGTAAGATCCATCGGGCCCCGGCACCTCCATCACCCCAACCAGTAGCCAGAATACAGGTAGACATAAGCAAGGCTACCCTAGACCAGGCAGCCTCCACCTGATTATCAGATTTCCACAGATGTGTGAGTGAGCCCCAGTGAGATCAGCTGAGTTTGTTCCAGGTCAGCAGAATTGCCCAGTTGACTGAAACATTCATGAGTAATAATACCAATTTATTCCAGTGAGTCACTATGCTTGAAATGTTTTATTGCACATTAATAATGTACTGCTGTGTGATATATAACTGATAGAGGATAATGGATATAGCGTTTGCAAGTTCACAGGGAACCATGGCTTTCTCTATTTGAAGTATGTGACTATATCTATGTAATTTGAGTTGTTTATATATTTCAATATAGAAATTAAAATAGAAATTAAAATAGAATAAGTGAAATTTCATGAACTGAAATATAATAAAAGAAATGTAAGCTCCGTAAGAGCATGGATTTTTTGTTGTTGTTTTTGTTCACTGAGGTAGCCCCAAGCATCAAGAAGGGTGTCTGGCACAGAATAGGTGCTTAAACATTTTTTGCTGGAAAAAAAAATGTATTTAACCAAATATTGATTTGATTATCTGACAATTATCTCAGACAATTGAAGTCTGAGAAAAGGCATTTAAAGAGATTTTAAGAAAGTGAGTAGAGTCCAGGAGGAAACTAGCAGGCTGTGGTGATACTGCAGATATGCTACAATGGGGCAGTGACAATAAGAACAGAAGACAAAGAACTAACCAATTTGAGCCCATTAAATGGGCTGAGCTTGCCCCCTGAATGTGTGGGGGCAAGAATCTAAAGGATCCTCTAGAATCCTTTCATCTATCCATTTCAAAACATCAGAGAAAATGTGATAAGAGGTTTTAACTTCAAGTATCCCCAGTCTAATAATGGAAACATACAAGAGCAGCTCCTCTCCATATTATAATCCAATTAGACAGCACTGTGAGATAGGGGAATACAGACAGGGAATGGGGATGCAGCAAAGAAGTTTTCTTGCAACAAGGTGATCTCATCCATTGCAGAAGCCTGAAGAAGTCTTCAGATAAAGGATCAGGGGAAATATGTGTCAGGAGGGAAAAACAACAAATACAAAAACAAGCAAGGGCTTAGCAAGTCCTAGGGATTGCAAATAATTCCATTTGGCTAGAGCAACACTTTAGAAAGGAAATGAGGTAAGAGAAGACGTCATCAGGAATACAAGTCCATAAAGGACATTGCATATCTTGATACATTTTCAGGTTTATTGTTAAGTCATGAGGAACCTTCAAGGGGTTTTAGGCAAAACAGTGACATAATGAGAGTTAGTTTAAAAAGATTCTCCTAAATATACTGTTGTAATTGAGCAGAGAGAAGTAACAATGATGTCAAAGAGGTGTAGTGCAATCATCTGTATTTCTTAGCTGCCAAGACTGTTGAGGAGATGAAAGAATTCCCTTATTGAAGGTGTGTTGGCAAGAGTGTGTCTATGGATGTACTCCCTCTGAAATCCTGAGGATAGAGAGAATAGTTCTGGATCATCTGATCTGGGATCTTCATACTGCCTCACAACTGAATTTTCTCCATATGCTCCATGCCAATAGTATCATCTAAGCCTCAGTTACTTTTCAGTTTGGCCATACTGGACCTGTCTGAGCATTTGGTCATCTTTACCACGGAACAACTTCACTCTATAACCTACGAGCAACTTCTGCAATTCAGAGGATCCGTAACTGCTCTGGGCATTGAATTTAGAAACGGAGAAACTCATCATGATTGATGTCCTCTTACAACTGAACTGCTGCGGAAGCACCGATGCTCCCAGTTGATCCACGGGCGGGAGCTCGTGGCACATCAGCTTTCTGCCCTGCAGTCTTCCTGCCGCTACGTTCAGTTAATGTCTGTCTTCCCTTTAAGCACACCCTGGAGATCTGTGACAAAGGAGTGTTCAGGTTATGTCTCTCCTCTGTTCCCAGGTTTCTCCAACGACGATAGCAAACCAGTAGCCAGTTAGTGGAGCAGCAGCCTTCTGCTATCATTTCCCATCTGCTGTGGATGCAAACTTATCTCTGCTAAGTGTAAAGTGGAGAAAATGGACATGGGTTCTATGTTGTAATCAGATGACTCTACAATGAAGAAAAAGCTCTAGTAAAGGTAAGTTCTGTGAGTGACACTGATTTATCAAGGCAAGAGGGACATACTTACCCTTGTTCACCCTTGCAGTCTGTTTCAGTCAGGTAGCTTCAAGTGTTACTTTTGAACAAACTAAGGTAGACTATTCTAGAAACAGGAACATGGAAAGCCAGGAAAGACAATAGAATAGGTACATATAATCCCTACCAGGTCTATTGGAAGCGAGTCAGGAAAAAACTCCATTTACTGGTATGGCTAATCATAATTCAGCATTATTTAAAGCACTTAGCAAAAAACAAGTGTAAAATTCAAAAGATCCATATGTTTCGAAAAGTAAAGTTTTATCTGTAATGTTTGCCATTTATATCCTTTTCTCTGCTAAAATGTAATGTACATTGCCACATGTCAAAAATTCACGTGATGTTTTGCAAAAAGTTTCCAAAATTCATAACTGGAAAACTCTGTCCCCAGTGTCCAGACTTAATTTTCCTCTTGCTTTTTCTTGCTTCTTCATTGAAAACTTATTTGCCCCATATGAGTCTGAGGTGGTAATAGAAAAGGACTCACTACCAGATTGATTTTTATGGTTGTCTCATTTCAATTTCTAGAATTTGGAAACAAGATTATTGTTTTCATTTGGCATACAATTAGGACACTCTTAGATTTGTTGGAAGAATTTTAAACATTAGCATAAAATAATTTGTGATAAAGTTAGTATATCTAGGAGCGATAAAGTTAGTATATCTAGGAGCTCACAAGAAATATGTAACAAATAATATGAGATATTTTTGAGTAACTGCTAGTTTTATGCATTTAGTTAATAGAATATGGTAGGGGTGATCAGATAATCTTTTTTATAGATAGGTGATAATGGATGGATGGATGGATGGATGGGCAATAGATCTCTTAGCAACTTTACTTTGACATTGGCAATGTAGAAGCAGACTGCCATTAATTTTAAATTACCAAAAACAATTGACTACAGCTGTGGGAGCTTAGAAGTGGATCCTTACATGGGACTTCACTTTCTGTTGGTATCTTAACTGTAGCCTCAAACACCCCCAAGTAGAGGTCTCCATTAAGCCACGCCTGGAATCCTGACCCAGAGAAAATGTATGATAGTAAATTTGTGTTGTGTAAAATGCTTAATTTGAGGTAGTTTGTTATGCGGCATAGGAGACTAATACAATTATACAGGTGGTAGTGACTTGAATGATTCATTATGAATGTGAAACGTATAACAGAAAAACATAGAAAGGTTGGAAAAGGGTGCCATGCAGGAGTCCGAGGAGTCACGAGGTCTTGGAAATAGGGGGAAAATCATGAAAAAGAACACTGAAAACCAAGTAAAACTTAAAAGAGATGTCAAAAAGAAGAACTATGAAAGGTCATTATATTTCAGAAGAAAATGGAAAATAGTCACTGGAACCTTTTGAAAGAGTTTCTTCTCTAGAATATAGAATCAATATCAAGAATGTAAGGAACTAGAGAAGGGCTGGATGGTGCAAGTTTGGAGATGTTGAACAGTGGTAAATAAGACAACTTCAGGAAGTTAAAGAACAGATGTTTACTGGAAATTGGGTGATGCAAAATGCAGAGTTAAAGAATATATATTTCAACATGGTAGATGTAAGGATGAAGCAGAGTAAAAATGAGGCTAATGATGTTGGTGGGACACGAGATCAGGTCTGACACCAGGGGTTCAAGAGGAAGCATGGCTCTAAAGTAAGATGCCTTTTTACTCTCAGACCATAAAAAAGGCACAAAAGCACATAAAATGCAAAATATAGATTATAACGATCATTTAGGATAGTCCCTAACCTCTTGACAATTCAAGAGGTTGTCCAATTCAAAATGAGAGGGAAGGATGGGCCCTGAATTAGAAGCAAGTGAAGGCTTGGAGTAACTCCTGTGCAGACTGTGTTAGACAATCAACAAGAGATTAATGAAAGGATTAAGAAGCAATTAAAGTCAGGCAGCGTGAATTGGTAGAAGGCCAAGTCTGCGGAGTTTTGCTGGAAATCTGTCACTGATGCTGGGAAGCAGCTAGTAGAGAAGCTGGATTGATGGTGGATCAGTGGCTCTTAGAAAGCACTGCATACATCACTGAGAATGAGACCTGCATACACCACTTGATTCAAAAAGTACAACCAGGGAATGGAGATTTAACAATAGATGGCAAATGTACTTTCAGTCAGCTATGACACTGGTAAATTTTTTTCAATCTAACCATTACAGAACAGACATGTTTTAATCACAGCTTATTATAGCACTGTTCTTAACAGTCCAGCTAACTTCCTTAGGCCAGTCCTATTATTTCCCAGTTCCTTCTTTATTTCATTTTAAGCTGTGCATAAGAACTAGTTTTCTTAAAATGTTTCAGTGAAACAGCATGGGCCACTAGGAATTTATATGCAGAGTTCTGCATACTGATTCTATAACTTAACCAGGTGTGTTGGAAAAGTTCTTTCCTCTCTCTTTGCCTTAGGTTCCTGATCCTAAGTGGTGATAACAATCGCTGATTCCCAGTGTATCTATAATAATTAACTGATACACTAGTATGTATTGGTACCATGGTATTTAAAATCGATATTTAAATAATAACCATTATTATTTATTATTAAATACATATTATTGTTATTTTTTATCAAAACAATGTAATTCCATGCATTATTTTTGTTTTCTAGAATAAGTCAGTAAAAATACCGAGAAAAATTAAAAACAGAGATAGAAAATGAAGATAAAATGGACCAAAAATTCATCACGGAAGCATTAAAACATTTAACATCTTAGCACCAAAAGCAAAATTTTGTAACTAGAGAAGCAGCTTTGATGCCATAAAGCCCAATCCCTACAATTTATAGTTGAGAAAACTATGGCCTAGAAAATACAGCTGGCTTTTCTAGGGCACGTCACTGACTAGCTTTGGAGCCAGCGCTAAACGTGAGGCCTCCTGTCACCACTGCTCCTCCACTCACTCTGAAGAGAGATGTAACACAGCACACTGTCAACAGCCAACATTTACGGGGTCCACACAGACTCAGGGCACTCCTTACTCTGGGTGTATGATCATTCTTTGTTATAATTTCACACCCATTATTAAATCAAGCAAAAGGGTGTGTACAGATCAGCTAAAAGAACACTTCTAAATAAAATACCTTCTGTCTATGCCCGCAGCATAAACGTCATAAAATTTCACCTCCTCCACTATCATAATTTGCAAAAAGTCTATTTTTGCAGGATAAAAATGTTAAGTTTTCAACTATCCTTGCTATCAAGGAAAGCATGATGATCGAAAGTCATCCATTTTGTGAGCTCTTAAAACTCAGTCCTGAGCGCTCCTGTGCCTTATCAGCAGGCCTAAATGATGTAAATTAGTTCACTGAAAGTTCAAAAGAAGTATTTTCTCAGATTCTAAAAGACCTTAAGTCTAGCCCATGGAATCCACACTTAGCCTGCAGTGTAGTAAGGCTCATACTAACTTTTTGAGTGAACAAGGACAAAGAAATAAGGAGATAAAAAGCAACCTCAAAATGATGTTCCCTAGAGGCTCATGATTGAATTCAATTTGCAGATGATAATTTAGCAAATAACTGCACCCTGTTTTCTTGTAATTGTGTAGACATTAGTCCCCAAATCCTGTTTGCACAATTTTAAAAAGGTGTTTGCAAAAGAATACTTCCCTCTGCTGCTTTAAGACAACAAGAAGTTGAAGACTGTTATTTGGCCAGTGTAACAAATACTTCCTGGGTCACTAGCCCTGGGCTACCCCTCCAGCTCAAAGAGCGGCTACAGGGTAGTGTCTTGTGTGTGAGGAGTGCAAAGAGGGAACTTTGATCAGTGTGAGAGATTTTTTCTTTGGTTTAATAAACACTTATTATCTACTTATTATGTTCCAGGTATTTTAGGCACTTAAAGATATAAAACTGGCAAATCCCAGGCCCCACCATCTAGGATGTCTACTATTCTGAGAGAAGCAGAATGTAAAAACAGTTCATTTCAATATGTTAAGATAGAGATATAATGAGGGCTTTGTTTGGAGTACAGAAGTGAAGGAGGTGGGGAGTGGACAGTACTTAGCCTCATCCTCGGTTCAGGATTCCTGAAGATGACTCATGTGCTGAGGAGATGACTAAGGAGTCAGCAAGGCGGCCAAGATGAGAAAGGCGCTCATACCTGAACAAAGGTCCAGACAGGGCCTCCCCTGCGCTGTGAGGCTGTCTGCAGAGGCAACAGGAGTTTGACGCCAGGCTGGGGAGAGGTCTGCCTCGCCTGCTGCTCCCCTCAGCAGTGTGCTTCCCTCGATCTGCCTGTTCTGCTCCCTACTCTGTCTCTGGTGAACCCTCTTGCCACCCCACGCCTCTTCTGTACCCCCAGCTTGTATGCATAAATAAATAAATTTTTAAAAAAATGATCCGAGACATGAGCCAAAATGTTGTATCTTTAAAAAAAAAAAAAAAAAAAAAAAAGATCCGAGACATTAGCCGAAATGTTGTATTCTGAGAACTTTACGTTTTAGGTATTGCTAATAAGTTCAGTAATGAACTTCAAAGCAGAGAATAGGAAAAACGAAGGATTTGGAAATACTGAAGGGTAGTAATTGGAAGGGTTCATGTAATGTGCTGAGCAGCTAAGGAGCGTGGTCTTGATTCCATCAGGCAGGAGAGTAAGGTAGATAGTTCACTTGGGCAGCTTGCGGTGTGTATGGAGTGAATTTACAAGGGACTGGACTAGAAGGAAGGGGCCAGCTAGGCAGGTTCAAAGATATGACAAGGAGCTGATGCCAGGTAATGCCAGTGTGCGTGGAAGGGGCTCAAAGACGAGAGAAGAGCTGAAGAGATGAGCTTGTAGGGCCCCATGAGGTGTCAGAGAAGGAAAGGGAAGAGTCTAGCATGACACTGAGCTGTCTGCCTTATATTCCTTGACTTTACTATCTGTAGTTAGGAAGACAAAAAAGGGTAGTATAGGGGGAAGAAAATTAATTCAGTTTGGCTCATGTGAAAAGTAAGCTATCTGTGAAATATCCAAGATAAACAGGACACAGGAACAAATATTCAGGATTTTCTTCTTGATGGCTTCCTTCTCTTTGTCCCTGTTCCAGGAACTTGTGTCACTCCCTGGCTACCTGCCCCAGGAAGAACCAATCCAGAGAATTCAGGCAGAATCATATCCCCTTTGTGCTTAGGAGAGGTTCCCTCAGAGGAAGTCTCTTCCATCTTGGATAGAAAATGGGGCTGTAAATAGGGATGAAGATTGTATTTCAGATAAAAACTGGCACCTCGTAAGACTGCTACTACCCCTAGCATACTTCTCTGTCCCCGTTTCTAGCAATCCTGGGGGGACAGCCTCAGGTAGTGAGTCAACAGGGTCACTGACCACACCCCTGAACTCTCAGCCCCATCGCATCTGGTGGTCTTTCCCATTTTCCTGTCTCCCTGTCTCGGAGCAGAACCGCTTCAACGGGACTCAATGACTCAAGCCCACGTTCATGCTGAATCTGCATCCCTAGACCAGCTTGTGCTCTCCCTTCATGCCAGAGACTTCCCCTCTCACCTCTGCCTGGCTCACTGCCCCAGGTCAATCAGCTTGTTGCATCTTTCATTTTACTTACAATATGAAGGGTTCCAGATAGGTTTTATCTAGTAACACATTTTATTTTTCTTCTTCCATTTACAACATTTGCAATCTACTTTCTAAACTCAATGACATTGAGTGTCATTACAACAGGACGGACCTGGATTTGAATCCCAGTCCTGTCACTCGGGTGGACCGGTCATGTAAGTTTATTGAGCCTTAGTTGTCTTATCTGTAGAATGACAGTAAAAATATTATACTTTCAAGATTGTTGTGAAAATTAGAGGTAGCATGCTAAAGCATCTGGTAGGTGATAGGTAGACAATCACCTATTTTTCTTCCTGCTATTTATTTTTTTAATTCTATCTCTCATTTCTTCTTCAGAGTGCATTTCAGTTTTGTTCTTCAGCTCTCCTATAGTCTAGAATCTTATTTCCCTCATCCAGGTCCCAGCTTCCTTTCTCTTCCTTTAGTAACTCCTCCTTGGTTTCACGTTCTCAGTTGGAGAACCATAGAAAGGACTCAGGTTTCAGAACACATACAGTTGTGCTATCACTGTTTATTCTCATATCTTTTATTTCTCTTAAAAACAGAGTGTTCAGGGCCTCCCTGGTGGCGCAGCAGTTAAGTGCTGCACTGTGGAGCTGTGGGCAGCGGCGACGCAAGTTCAATGTCCAGCCAGGGAGATTCCCACAAGGCACGGCAGACCTCTCCTGCCTTACCCGCTGCTCCCCTCAGCAGTGTGCTTCCCTCGATCTGCCTGTTCTGCTCCCCACTCTGTCTCTGGTGAGCCCTCTAGCAGCCCCACGCCTCTGGCCTGTACCCCAGCTTGTATACATAAATAAATAAATAAATAAATAAATCTTTAAAAAAAATTGTCCATGAGCAGAATATGCCTTTTCTTAATTTATTTCTACAGCTAAGTAGTCATCAAGTAGGTACTAAGTAAGCTTTTCTAAATCATTGTTGCTGTGTCTGTCAGTTAAATATGAAGATCTTTTTTCACTAATTCTCTAGGTCGTTCCTTTGTTCCCATACAATATTATCTTCTTATTGTCACCTGTGTATCTCACCCTGGTGTCCTGAGATGCCTTCTCTATCACAAGAGGCTGCAGGTTCCTTTCTGCATTCATTAATAACAAGCTCGTGGCTATGCAGCTCACCACACAAATTAAATTACCAAGATTCATAAGATCTCAGGTCCTGTAAGTTGTTTGTTGTTTCTTAAACCATGCTTGAAATGAGAGAAGATATTTTGTATGCTGTTTAATTAAAGTATTAAGGAAGTAGCAGTCTCCCCCATAGGCAAAACTCTGCAAATTCAGTCTTCGGTTGCATCAAATACACTTTCAACTTCAATTAACAGAAATTTGTCTAAAAGCAACTTAAAACTTTATCTCATATTTGGAAAGTCCAGAGATAGCACTTACTTGTGGTTAGTTCAATGGGTCAGCTTGTCACTAAGGACCCAAATGTTTGACATTCTCTAACCTGCCACCTCCAGCAGATCAGCAATTCACCCCTCGTGGTTGCACATGGTTTAGTAGGCATCATTTGCCAAGATGATATTTAGCAAAGAACACAGATGTCTTCCTGTGTAGTCATTTTGGTAAGAGAAGACACCTTTCCGGGGAGCACCCGCCCAGATTTCCTCCAGGTCCACTCACCAGGCCTGGATCACATTCCCATGAGAACCAATCACTGACAAGAGGTCAGGGGCATCGTGCTTGCCTTAGACTTATCCTGACCCAAAAAGGTCATGAGTGACCCTCCCAATCCTAGTGTCCCCCAAAGGCAGAACAGGAGCCCATTTGTGAACAGAGTTCTACTGGAGGCACCTGAACAAAACTTGGGCTACATCGGAGTGGCAAAAAGAAGAGAAGTGGCTATTAGGGTTAAAATCAACAATATCTTGCTGCAGCCCTAGCCAGTAACAGGATGCACTATGCACTGCACAGTGCTGTGCGGGGCCAGCATTGCTTGGCCAGAGCCAAGATTAGCGTCCTGGGACTCACGTTGTAAGGGAGCATTTACTGTCTGCACTTGCACAGTTCTGAAAGTAGACACCTCCTTAAACTTTGTGTACTAAGAACCTTGCTGACTCCACCCTAGTCCTGGTTCTGGCTGTGGACATAGGATAACCCAATAAGTGCATTTATTTAATTTTATTAGAAAACCTGTTTTCTCCATAAATATCTCAACTGATTCTTCAAATTCTATCACTAGCAGTTTATTCCTTTGTGTAAAATCTTTTTTTCTTTCTGTGATATATTTTTCTACTTTTAAATGTCCATGAAGAAGGAGCTTATTGCACTATCATAATTCTTTGCTCATAACAGGAGAGATATGCTTTCATATCAAACCAGTGAGTTATTTGTACACAAATTCTGTTAGATTTGGGATGCTGGAGTCAACTTCTCTGGCACTGCAGTAAGAGAATGTAATACTGAGAGAGGATGGCAAAGATTGGGAAGAAATGTTGGAGCCAGCAGAGTCTCTTCAGAGACCAGTGATATCGCCATAAACTCTGGGGAAAATATCACCAGAAAGGGATGGAGTAGGAGGATAAAGGGATAGTATTAGAAGCACTGTTTGCTTCAGAACAAACTATCACACAAGATAGAGCCATAAAACAACACACAATTATTGCTTCTTTGGACCTATGCACCACTCAGTGGTTTGATTGATTTGGGACAGATACAACTGACCTCCTTTGCGCTCACTCACGTGTGGTCTTGACAGAAGCTGCATGGTCTAGGATGGTCTCACTGCCATGGCCAGGTATCTTACATCACACAGAAATCAGGTCCTGAATGTCTCATGTGGGGTTTTCCGGGTTTCAAGAGTAGTGAAGCAAACCCTAAAGTGCTTTCCAAGGCCCTGAATGTGTCATTTTGCTCATGACCCATTGGCCAAAGTAAATCACACAGCCAAGCTGAGAATTGGGGTTGGGTGGTGGTGGTGGAAGCACTAATAGGGCCTACACAAGAGTGAGGGGGTGGTATGGGAGAAGGGGTGGTATTTATTTATGACCATTTTTGCAACACAATACAAGGAAGGATTTTTGCTTGGGAGCATTTGTAAAGGAACTACTGAAGAATTCCAGAAACCATTGGGAGGCTTGCTGTATATGTAGATCAACCATTATATAAAGAGAGTGTGTGTCATTTAGAGTAATTGTTTCTAAAGGAAACACAGAAAAAGTTGCCATCACAGCAAACAGTGGTGGTCTCCATTGAAGTACTTACTAGGGAGGGGGCTGCCAAGTGGATTTTTTGACTCTCTAATTCTCCACCTGTGAAGATGAAGTAGTCAGATTATTTGAGTCATAACCACCTTTGCTGTACTGCCCTGCTCACGGAGCAAAATCCTGCGCTTTAACTTTTTATGCATTGACCTACAGAGGGAATAATACAGGGAAGGCAATATGAAACCTTGGTCAGCTTGGTTTTTATATTTCTTGTAGAAAATTAATACATTAAGTTTCTTGTAACAATTAATTAAAATTAATAAAATTAGCTTTCTGGGCTATATACTTCACTGTTATGTGAAATTTTTTAAGACTTTGTTTCAAAAAAATCAATTTTTTTATATCACCTTGTGTCATGAAATGTTTGCAAAATGTCATTTTGTAAATTTTGTCCATCACTGCTTCTCTAGTTCTTATTGAGTTAGTAAAGCATATGTCATGTAACTCAGCACAGACTCTTGATAATTTTATAACTGTGTGCTAACACAATTAATTTCATTATAAATAATCACTGATGAATGTATTTTACTTTATGCCTTTAAAAATTTATTCTGAAAATAGAGAACCTTGGACTTCCTAAGACTGCAAAGTCGAAAGGGGTTTTAAAAGGTTGATGCCCTGAGTTCCCATGAGCAGCCTTACCTAGTCTAATAAAATCTAAAGTACTGCTAAGTGTTATTGGGATTTGCAAAGCACACCCTAAACCAAGTAAAATCACCAAGGATATGCCACTCTTTACACTGTACAGTTACATTTATGTATGTCCTGCCATACTTAATAGTGAACTGTAAATGTTAGGGATGATCATTAAAGAGAGTGTGGTGGACTGGGCAATCTCTAAAGAACTTTTCAATTTAACATGCTATAATTTTATAACTCTCTGTCCTAACTCAAGCTCCCGACATAGAGAAACATAATCAGCCTTCTAGAGTGAGATTATAAACTACAACTCACGGGTCCACTAACTGGTTTTGTCTTGCCTGTGACCTCAATATGCTTTACACATTTGCAGTATTAATAAAAGTCAGAAGAAGAAGAATATTTTGTGACACTTCTAAATCATATGAAATTCAAATTTTAATGCCAGTAAACCATGCTTTATTATATTACAGTCATATCCATTCATTTGGATCTATCTATGGCTGTTTTCATGCTTCCCCAGCAGAGCTGAGGATGAGACGCAACAGAGACCATATGGTTAGCAGAGTCTAAAATATTTACTCTGTGACCTTTTACAGAATAAGATTGCCACCCCCTGTTCTGGAGGAAAAAATCTGAGTATCAGATCCTCTGCTTCTCCATTCCCTTTAATGTCTCATCCTTTTACTAAATGTTCCTTCCCAGATTAACCAGACCTAAAATAACTCATCTCCTCCCTACTTCTACGCCTGCGTGAAGCGGTTTTTAGTGTGTGTTCCACTTCACAAGTAGCATGTCAAGCAAATCATGCATATAATTCACATTTTAAATGAGTTAATTATTTAAGTGCTCAATCTTTTAGTCCGTCTATCAGTCAGCATTACAACGAAGAAATGAATAAACATGAGGGCATTTCATACTCTTCCCCCCATCATTCATTAAAAAGCATTTTGGAGACTCATTAGTCAGGAGCTTAAGCAGACTTTATAGTAGCTGATAAGATGCCAGACATTACTCTCCAAACTACATGAGTATCACCTAAATGGAGGGAGTGAAATTCCTATCAGCTCAGTAGAAATTAACTGTGACTCAGCCTCTCACTGCCTTTCTCTAGCTCTTCAGGAAAATCTAATTCCATCTCTGTGATTTATTTAAATTGCTGGAAAAAAATGGTTAAGAGAATAAAGCACTTGGATGCATAAAATGATGTGTCACTTGCATGCCATGGAGTGCTTTCAGTTCTATCATTAGGAAATGAAAGAGAGTAAGAAAAAATGGGCAGTCTTTAAAAGGATTTTAAAATCAGAACACAGCACGCCCCAACTCTCTCGTGACGCCTAAAAGCCTGTCGTGTACTTTCCTGCTTTATGGCCTTCAGAAGGCTAAGGTAGGCTCCAACTTTCAGTTTACTTTCCAAAACACCTTGTCACTTTCAAACAGTCATATTGGCAGGCCCTGGCAGTAACTTGCACTGAACGGCATACAGCTGTCTGTGTCTCATTCTTACACGCAAGGCTCACACTGCATATATTGTGGCAGTAAGGTGGACAGTGACCTTAAGAAAAGTATCTTGGATCCAGAAGCTTTGGTGGCATTTTATGATAATTCATTTTTATGGCATCTTGCAGTTTTTCTAGTCACATCTGGTGGTTGAGCACATTTGAGGACTTATTAAAATGAGCATTATATTTCAATAAAGGTGAAATCACTTAGAGGGTAATGAGGATGGAGTTTGTGCTTCCATTTTTTTTTTAACAAAATGCCAAAGCCTGCTGAATTAAATAGAATGAGTGCCTTTTGTATGTTTGTAGTTTTCACACTTACTCTTAATGTTGCAAATCCCTTGAGTTCAGCCTGTGTGCCCAGCACAAGCATGCCATCTATCAGTGAAGGCAAACAGATTAATTTGTACACTCTTGATAACTGCTTCAAGTTCCAAGGGCTGAAAATGTAGGCTTGGGGAGGAGAAATGGTTATTTTGGCAGTGAGGGGCAAGACAGCAGACTGAGACCAATATGAACCAAATAAAAGCATGTTGGACGCTGCTTAAATGAAAGTCAACCTACGTCCTACGAGTTGGTAGCACATGACAATGAAGCACTTCCAATGGAAAATGATGAGCTCACTCAATAAAAAGTAATAGCTTGTAAAGTAAAAATTTAAAGTATAATTAATGAGCTTATGAAAAAGGCAGAAAAACAGCAGCCTAAATGTCAGTGTTGGAAGTTACACATGTTTATATGCACGTAGCAATGGATACTTATTGGCAAGGCTCAAAGACTTACCTCAAACTTCAAACTCATTTTTCTTTTGTTAAAGAATTTAGTTACATTCTTTTCCGACTACTGTTGATCATGTTCTCCTTGAATTTACACATTAGCACATTTTAATTACAATTTTATATCTATATATCTATATAGATACATAGATTGTCATGGCAAATTTATAAAATGTTCTCTCAAGAGAACCCCTCACTCTATGCTTTAGAATAGAATGATGTAATTTTCTAATTCAAAACTTAGAACACAAGGTCACTCAGTGGGATAGAAAATTTGAAATCAGAATTGGCCCAGCAATTCTAGGATATTTGACCACAATAAGGAAAAGGGAAATAAAAGTTACAAATACCTTTATTCTCAGATAGTGTAGCAAACTATGGACGCTATTGTTTACCTAATCAATATACAAGCATCCTTTTTCCCCTTTATATTGACAAATATTGCCCTATCCCCCATTCCTTTTCAAAAAAAAAAAAAAAAAGAAAGAAAAAGAAAAAAAAGAAAGAAAAAGAAATAGGTCCCGGTTGCACACCATTGTGGCCTTCATGCTTGCCCACTGATTGGGAAGTGACTCAGCAGGACTCAATGTACACAATGGAATATTACTAAGCAATCAAAAAAGATAAACTCATGCCATTCACAGCAACATGTTCTCTCGAGAGAACCCCTCACTCTATGCTTTAGAATAGAATGATGTAATTTTCTAATTCAAAACTTAGAACACAAGGTCACTCAGTGGGATAGAAAATTTGTAATCAGAATTGGCCCAGCAATTCTAGGATATTTAACCACAATAAGGAAAAGGGAAATAAAAGTTACAAATATCTTTATTCTCAGATAGTGTAGCAAACTATGGATGCTATTGTTTACCTAATCAATATACAAGCATCCCTTTTCCCCTTTATATTGACAAATATTGCCCTATCCCCCATTCCTTTTCAAAAAAAAAAAAAGAAAGAAAAAGAAATAGGCCCCGGTTGCACACCATTGTGGCCTTCACGCTTGCCCACTGATTGGGAAGTGACTCAGCAGGACTCAATGTACACAATGGAATATTACTAAGCAATCAAAAAAGATAAACTCATGCCATTCACAGCAACATGAATGGAGCTAGAAGGGATTATGCTCAGGGAAATAAGCCAGAAAGAAAAAGAAAAAATATCGATGGTTTCACTTATAGGAGGAATATAGGGGAACCCATAAGGGATCAGGAAAAACATATAATAAATTAAAAAAAATTAACAGGCAACTATAAATCAGAGACATTCTTCAGGAGAGGGGGAGTGAGAGGGATCAAAACAGGGGAGGGAAGAACACAAGGGACTATGGTGATGGTGCACAAGTGAATTGGTGGTGGGAATTTTACCAGGACTACACATGAAAGGATGATGTAGAATATATATAAAATTAAAAAAATTAAAAATAAAACAATTAAAAAAACCAATAGAGTCCCTTCTTGGGGCTGCAATATGCATGCTGGAGGGAAGGGATTGTGCTTCTCAATCTTTGTAGTGCTTAGCTGGTCTCCTAGAGACCTGATGGTACTAGCAGAAGAAAGCTGGAAAGCAACAGGAAGAACTGAGGAGGAAAAAAGAGAGAAAGAAAGAGCTGCGTAGCAGATAGAAAGAGATTGGAAGCTGGATTTGTGCCTGGGATTTGTGCATACCTGGTGCTGTTTCTTTCTCTACCGGATGGCGAATCAATAAAGTTCATAATTTTGCTTTGGCTAGTTTGAGTTGTATTTCTGTTCTTTATAACTTAAAAAGATCTGACAATCTGTCCATAGGACAGATAATCTCTCATAAACAGTGCAAGGTCTTGCTATAATGAGTAAGTTATTGAAACTGTATTTAATCAATTCCTCAGCAACTGTATGCCAGGGTGTGCCATAATTTGTTCTTTCCTAGTTAAAACAGAGAACATGTTAAACAGGAAGAAAGGGAAGATTGATGATAGCTGTCATCAGAACAGAGGCACCATAGAATAATGTTAGACGTACAGACTACCTTAGAGAGTCTATGGAATTCATGGAAACGGAGGAGTTTGCAATTCTAAAACAATGACTGTTTTAATAATTTTGTTGGAGTTTCAGAATTTGGGGCCTTTTGTAACTTTACAGTGTCTACTATTTCAATGACCCATTGCTATGTCTCCATACTGTTTAAAAGAAAAGTGCTTTGTAAATTCCCTGTCAACAGAGGATGTATGAAAATAGGATACACACATAACAACAAAGCAACATCTAATAAGGCTGGGTCTCCAAAACTCAAAGAAAGAAAACTTTTAAAGGAATGATTTGCAGGTTGTGCAATCTTAAAATTTGTTATATATACATGTTGACAGCACATGCTCTTCCTCAGCAGCATAGACCATAACTGAGCCTAGTTAGCAAGACAAATTAGTCAAAAAGAGGAAGCTGCCAGATGGCGCACATTGTTAATAACGCCCATCTGTGAATTATGAAGCTGATTTGCGGGTGCATTTGGTGCTGCTTTTCTTGGATGGCAAAGTTGCTTGGAACAGCTTTGTAGAGATTCTTTGGTGCTCTAAGTGGCTTCACAGGTAGTTTTTAGTTTATTCTCTATCTGAGATTTTGAGGAAAAGTTGCTTCTAGCTTGGTAGGTTCTCGTGCCACAACAAGTAAGTAAAGTGTGTCACTAGCACTTCGTTATTGTGGATTGCTCCCAACTCTTTCAAAAAGCAGAAAATTAGTAAAAAGCAGTGTTAAATTGTAACTGTGATTAGGAGACAGATACACAGTCATTCAAAGGGAGTTTGCCTTCAGGAGAAAGAAGGGATGCAAGAGGGAAGAAAAGGAAAAGGCAGGGCCTTAGGCTCTCAGTCTTGACAGAGCCTAAATTTGGTAGTGGGCAAAAAAAGGGGCTTCTTCACCAGATTTCAAGGCTTCCTACTCCCACTGGTGAGGGTAGGTGAAGTTTGTGTGTGGAGGTTTCAAACAGAAATTTTGAGTCTATAGGTGAACACACAAATGTTTCAGACAACCTGATTCAGATGTCATTAAATGGCGTGATTCTTCTAATACATCTTACTCTGATTCCTCACTCACCAAACTTCTGACTCCAAAGTTGGTCAATCTATACTGTAGAATTTTCAGTTTATTTGAATTGCAAGTATTACTTTGTATATGATAGTAATTTCAAAATTCATCAAGAAAGTGGTTATTTTATTGCCTTCCCATGTATTTAGCTAAATCCTATAAATGTGTTAATATTTGACTATTTGGGGGCTATAAAACAATTCTTTTCATCTCTTAGCTACATTAAAAAAATGAATCAATATCCTAGACTTCCATGACTTTTATCCCCATGTCACTTAATTTACTTTGTAAGCTAATTGGTATTCCAGTGTCTACTTCATAATCATTGCCTTTTTATTAGGGAAAGAGAATAAAAGGGCTATAGGATCATGAAAAATCAGAGATGGAATGGATCAGAGAGCAAATATTGCAATTCTCTAATTTTGCAAAAAAGTGAATGAAGCCCAACTGGCTAAGGGACTCATTTGAAGTTATAGAAATTGTAATCTCAGAAGTACTGGAGCCAGAGCTCCAGAAGAGTCATCTTCCTATCACATTATGCTGAATATTCTACATACCAGAGACACTGCTAAGACAAAAACTGAACTAAAATAAGGGAGACCAAAGTTTTATTCCAGCTCTCCCTTTTAGCTTTAACTATTTATGCTTTCATTATATACTACTATAATACATATTAAATAATAATATAAAGCATTGTAAAAGGCGCTGAAGTATTAAAAACATAATATTCTAGTTATTTTAAGTGTGTCTTTATTATAGAAAATCTGGAAAATGCACAAATGCATGCAAAATAATGAAAACTATCTATAATTCTACCCTCACCAAAAAGATCAATATTAACATTTGACTGTATCTTTCCAGAACTTTTTTCTAGGCATAAATTTGCTTATTTTGCCTTCTTCAGTCACACACAGCGCCAGGTAAAGAAGCAACAGAACTCATGTGGATTAAGAACACAGATATAGAACAAAATCATGCTTTGCCCAAGGTAACCCTGTGACCTTAAGTAATGAATTAGCATCTTTCCCATTCATGAAGTCAAAATAGATCCTGCTTCATAACACAATTATAAAGACTCAATGACATTAATATTTGAAAATGCTTAGAATGATGCTTGGGACATACAAAGTACTATATAAATGTTTATAAGATGAACAAATAGATGCTCAATAAATATTCATGGGATAAATTAATATACATACATGTGTGCATAATTTAAAACTGTAATACTGAATGGTATGCCCATTTTATGCCCTGCTCGTTTCACTGAATATTATATTGTTAGCATTTCCTATGAAATGCTAAAAGAAATCCTAGTTCATTATTTTTTTTATTTTCTCCTAACACATTTCTATCAGTTTATCCACTGTTATTTATTGATTTATTCATTATTGAGATAACACTGGTTTACAACACTCTATATGATTCAGATAGAGATCCGCACTTCTTAAGATGAATGTTCCCACACCACCCCCACCACCAAATTGCCTATGGTCCTCCCCACCACTGCGCCCCCTCCCCACCTCTGGTAGCTGCATTTCGACAGTGAAATTTCTAGGGTTGGATTTCATTTGGTTTTCTCTGTTCTTTTATTTCCCTATACTCTACACATAACTGACACTGCTTGGTTTTGTCTTTCTCCTTTTTTTTTTTTAAAGATTTTATTTTATTTATACATACAAGCTGGGGTACAGGCCAGAGGCGTGGGGAGGCAAGAGGGTTCACCAGAGACAGAGTGGGGAGCAGAACAGGCAGATCAGAGGTGCACTGCTGAGGGGAGCAGGGGGTGAGGCAGGAGAGGTCTGCCCCACCATGTGGGATTCTCCCCGGCACAGCTCCACAGCGCAGCGCTCAACTGCTGCGCCACCGGGGAGGCCCCTTGTCTTTCTCCTTTTGACTTAATTTCTTAGCATGAACCCCTCCAGCTCCACTCATATGGTGCTATTTCCCTCCATATATCTGTATGACTAGTGTCTTCATCAAGTCTTCCATCATAGGACCTGGCACTCTGCCATCACCAATCCAACCCTCATGACTTTGTTTACCTTCTGTTCCCCCATAGTACTTGTTCCCTTATATTATATGGTGTGACACAGTTATTTATTATATTTGTATTTACTTTTGTTTTCCCTGTAGGGCCATACACTCCATGAGAGCAGGGAAACTATTTTGCTCACTGATCGAGTCCCAAGCACATAGAAAAATTATGTTATACAACAGGTATTCAGTAAATATTTGCTAAATTGAAAGGGTTCCCTTCCTCTACCCCCCGTTTTTTTAACTATTATAAATTATGCTGCGATGAACCTTTTTTTATATAGTTTTCTTACAACATCTTTTTATATTTTTCATATTCTAGAAACAAAACTGTTAAATCAAATGAACATCTTTAAAATTCCTGCTATTTACTGCCAAATAGTTTCCCAGAATGTTTTCTGGTTTTCTTCTAAATAAGATAATTTTACCAATTGTATAATGTATGTGTGGGCGAGAGGGTAATAGCCACAAACTCTCTTCCATGCTTCTGCTTCTCCACCCATCACTAAGACAAACCCTTCCCCAAGGAGTTAGGAATTGCTAATATAGTTGATCCAAGTCCTGGGCATTGATTGAGCAAAACATGGTAGTGAATGGGGCAACTTTTTGATAAAAGATGCTGCAACCATGTGGATTCTCTCTCCAATAATCTCTTCAATAATCCTCTCTCTTCAATAATCACAATTATATCCCCAAAGTTTTATTTATCTCCTTAGTTCTTTTGACTCAGCCTTTCTCTCCAATACACAGTTCTTGGTCCATATGAAAACTTAACTAAAAATACAGGAATCAACAGAACTCATTAAATGTTTTCATCTGCATCTTACATGACAAAGATTTGAAATACCCTCATCTTGAACTTCCTTATTTGAATAGAGCTTCATTTGTTTTTATTTCTTTAACAATTTTCTATTCAGTGTACAATGTGGTACCCCAACAACTATCTGAGCAGAGTCTGGCTGTCACCTTCCTCATGCTAGATGCCACTCTTCTGTTAGCGTCCATTAGCTCTATTGGGTGCTATACCAATAGTTAAGTTTTGTCTGTATACATCTCACATTTGACTATAGTGCTGAAATCAACCTCTTCTCCTCTATACCTGTGCAACTATTTTTTTTTTCTGGATTTAGGCTCAAGATCTTAATTGGTGCTAGTGCACGTGAGAAGAGTTCATCATACACTCCATAACAGCCATTTGCTCATTTCTAGATAGTTTTCCCAACTTCATAGTAATTTTAGATTTATAAGAAGTATTGTTCAAAAAGAAAATGAGAGGTTGTACAGTTCATGTAAGGTACACACCACACACAATCAGCAAGGGATTTTTCAGCATTTTCTATAGCAGAATTTGAAGCCTATGTTAAAGGATGCTGACTTTGGAAAACTGGCACAGAAAATAAGTCAGCAAAGTAATATAAAACACAAAGGACAATAGATGTACTGAGTGCTAAAATGACAATATGGGGGTGGGGGGATGGATTTGGGGAAATTGGATTCTTGTTAAAAGACTCATTGGTTAGATTTTAAGCTTATGTCTGATTCACAGACATAAGGTTTGTATCTAAAGCTCATGCAAATATTTTAAACAATCAAAACATCTCTCTACATTACTTTGAAGAGGTGCTACTTTGAGAATTACTTTAATTACTGATAGGCACTGTAATACAATAGAAGATGGAAGTGTATAAAGTTCAGGTCAGGGATCATGTTCTTACATATTTCTTATTTTCTTCCCCCACTACTGTATATAACATTTTTTAAGATGAAGTACCAGAACAGCAAGCCCAGGAAAACAGGGAAAGCTGTTGGTCACTTAGTTTGGAAGAAGTGTAGCTTTTTGAAAGTCAGACTTGGTGGAAAATTTGCAAAACAACAGATTATTCTTCATATTTTATTTTATTTTTTATGTTTACATTTTCAAAGGACAGGTCTATTAGGAAAATGAGAAAGGAAAAAGAAACACCTGCATAGACACAGGCGGGCAGGAGAGCTGCTATTTTCCACATTTTAAAGTCATCATTTCTGCGTATCTCTCAATGCCATTATCTCCAATATCCTCCTGCCATCCAAACTTCCCTATCTTGGGTTCCATTCCATCAGGTACCAGCTGACTAATCAGTTAATTAAAAATTTGGCATGAGCTAACTATTATAGAGAACCTTTATCTTAGGGGACTTTGGAGATCTTTCAATAAGTCCTAAAACTCAAAGTACCTATATTCCCTTACCCTGTGCCTTGAAAGAAACATTACTGAAAGTGGTTTGTGGTTGCCCACTTTCTCAGGTATCATATTCAGACATTGCCAGCAACAGTCTTACTATCGAAAGATTACACTGGTCAAAACAGCATGCATATGCTTCCAAATAAATTCTAGCTCTTCCACCCACTGGATGTGATATAACCATTTTCTCCTCTGTATAATAAGGACGGCATCACTGACTCAGAAGATCAGTATGAGAAAGAACTCATATATGTTTGTACATGGAAGGCATTCAAGAAGTGCAGGGATGACAATATTAACTCCTGCTGTGTAACAAATTACTTCAAAACTTAATAGCTTAAAACAACAATATTTCTTTTTTATCTCATAGCTCCTATGGGTCAGGAGTCTGGAAGCAGCTTAACTAGATGGTTTTGGCTCAGGAAACTGTAGAAAAAATGTTGGCCAGAGCTGCACTCATCTGAAGGGTTGACTAGAGGATCCACCTGCAGGATGGCTCATCCACGGGGCTGTTGGCAAGAGGCCTCAGTTCTTTGCCACATGAGCCTCGCCAGACAATAGCTTTAATATTCTCATGACATGACACCTGGCTTCCCCCCCAAAGCAAATGATCCAGGAGAGAAAGGTTGAAGCTGCAACATCTTTCACTCTCCAGCTTCAGAAATTACACATGCTCATTTCCACGCTATCTGATTAGTCACTCCCACTCACACCAGGGTGTGAATATCAGGAAACAAGGATCAGTAGGAGGCCTCTTGGAGACTAACTTCCATAATGATAATGGTGATGACGATGATGATGGCACAGACTCCAGGAGATCAAGAGCATACACAGAACCCAGACATGAGTAAGTAAGACTTCCTTTGCCTCAGGATGCACAAGTGAAAAGCTGGATGTTCAAAGTAAAACTTTAATAATTTTAAAGAGACCTGAGAAAGTTCCTGAGTGAACTGTTCTTTAGAAGAGCTATGTAACTTACCAGTTTCCAAGGTTCTAACACACAGTACATTCTAAACTCATTCAACAAATATTTACTAAGCGCTAGGATCTCTTCTGTATGTTGAAGGTACATTAGCGAATAAAAAAGAGATCCTTGTTTTCACTATAATGGAAAGGGAGGCAATAAAAAATAGTAAAACATATGGTATGCTAATGATAACTGAAAAAAGAGAGTAGGTGCACAGTATAAGAGGAATTTGCAATTTTGGAGCAGAGTAGGGGGTGAATTGCCAGACTTGATATTTTTTGAATGAATGAATGAAAAATCATAGGTCTGTCTCTGGGAGAGAGAACTTCAAGTTATATATACACTGAAAAAAGAATAGCTTAAAACACTAACTGAAATCAGTAGATTATGGAAGCTAGAAAGCATAAACCCCATGAGGTTCTGGGCCCCAGAACACCAAAGGGAGCAGATGTAGCCAACACCTTGGCAACAACACACATAAGTCAGAGTTCTGGACAGAGGCTGAGATTGTTAAATAATAATTCAGGGCAGCAGAATCATTGTGAATAATGTTCAGTGAGAGAAAGAGTAATGGATTGGGAAGCATCTCCCTACCTGGAGGCCTTCAATTTCAAAACCACATAGTAAACTTTCAAGACAGTATTACTAGCTCCATTTCACAGATGAGGAAACCAGTACTCAGAAGCAAATGATCTAGTAAGCTATTTGACTCCTCTCAAAGATAGTGTTCCTCCCATAACCTTCTCTCTTCTAAGATCTTCTTGGACGTGTAATGAGAAAATATTAGCATTTGTGTGATGAGGGAATATTAGCACTGGTAAGGGACATGAATGTACAAAGATGTATTTTGGAACTCGAAACAGGTGACTCAAAAGGGACCATAAACTTACATGAATGAGTGCAGTTAGGTATTTAGTGTCTGTGCTGGTCTCTTCTTAATAGCTTCAAATGACATTTCTTAAGCTTCATGAGGTGCAACGCTAAACATAACTCAGATCCATTATCATCTCCTGAAGGGTCTCTGTGGATATGTATATATATAATGGAATGACAAGAAACAACACAGAGATTGCTCTGCACACATGGAACTTCAAGACTTTCCTTCACATATTAGTAAGAAAGTGAGGATCTCAATCTCCAGAACTGTCTGAACTCAACAAGGCAACGGTAGCTAGTGAAGAGCGGAAGGTCACCAGAAAATGTGATGGGACAGACGTGTAATAAACTGGGGAAAAGAGCCAGGTCTCTTCTTCTAGGTCCTTCTTTGTCCCTTCAGAGACAGGACTGCTTTTCCCCCGTATAAAGAGGGCGCCTCTCACAGGATGGTCCAGAGGTCAGAGAGTCCTTCCTGCACCTGATGCTTCTCAAGTTCCTTCAGCTTAAATTATTTAAAATATCATGCTTTGGGGGCCTCCCTGGTGGCACAACGGGTTAAGTCTCAGCACTGTGAAGCTATCCACAGCCACTGCAGCACGAGTTTGATCCCAAGCCAGGGAGCTTCCCACATGGCGCAGCAGATCTTTTCTGACTCGCCCGCTGCTACCCTCAGCAGCGTACTTTCTGCTCCCCACTCTGTCTCTGGTGAATCCTCTCACCACCCCACACCTATGGGCTACACCCCAGTTCCTGTATGCTAAAATAAATAAATATTTTTTAAAAATCATGCTTTGGGGTAGCATGTCCTGAATTCCATCTCTATGAAACTGGATCAAATGGCTCTCATTTCATCAGTGCTGTTAACAAGTACACAGAATAAAACTAATCCTTAACACCAAATTGGAAATTTCATATGTGATCATATGTATAATTATTTAATAAAGACAGACTGGTTGATTTTTAATTCTTATTTTTGCTACACAAATGGATTGAATGTCAAAATAGCCTACCATTCTGAGTAGAGAGGAGAAAAGTGAATATCCATTTATAAAGACTTTCTAAAGGCCGGTGGTCTTTACAGTTTTTCCACTTGCCAGATGGAAAGACCACTCTTTGAGCATAAGTAGACAAGAGAGAGAGTCAGAGATGACAGCTAAAGAAATCATGCTTTTAGGTAAAAATGACTGTCCTAGAATATCCATCACAACATGGAGAGAGAGCTCCTGTTGCAGGGACTGTCCGGAGACTTCCTGTAACGGCCCAGTGGAGGAGCGTCTGCCCTAGTTTTGTACATGGACACCCATGGCCTTGCTGCAAGGTATTAAATAAAAGTACATGACATACAAATTGTATGGCAATGGCTTAAATGTACAAGAGGCCAACATTAGCTTGCCAAATAAATATAATTTAAACCCCATCTTGCTCTTTGTCAAAAAATTATGTATTCTTATACATAAATCATAAACCCACGAAGCAGTCTCATAACTTGACACCAATCTTTTCTCTTGAGAGTCATTACTCAGGTTCTCATCTTTGAAATAGAATGGTGACATTTTTACTTAAAAAAGAACTCATTTTAATTTTAATTTCTACCCACCGTGCATTTTAAATCAGGCAGTGTGAGCTGTGGAGTGCTTGCCTCTGCCCTGTCAGGCCTGGGGAAGACAGTTTAGGGGAAAGAAAGGGGAAAAAAGGAAATAGTTGTCAAGCCCGTGAGAGCCCCAGGGTGCACAGGGTAGACAGAGAGGCCTCACAGATCAACACAAGCTCTTGACAGATGTCTCATCACAGTTGTGATCTACCCTTTGCCAATTTCTAGCTCTTACCGTATTCAAGAATTAAATTTTCAACATGGGCGGGGGAAAATGGAGAGAATGTTTATTTCCCATACTTTTAAACTCTGGTTTGCCAAGCTGATTTCTGAATGTGTAAATACTTTTCACAGGGAGATGAGAAAGACTGTCTTCTCGGTATTATTAGAGACAGGAATTAAGCCAGAATATTCTCAGGGTAGGCTGGCAGAGAAGTCAGGGAGTTATATTTCCACTTATGGAGCTGTTTAAGCTAATTTAACAAGAAATCCTGACAAAATAACTAAGTACTTTGTGACTGCTGCTTTAGAAATACAAATATACCTAGTTGGGAAGCAAGTAAAGGGTTTTAAGGAGAAAAAGAGTGTTTCGCTGTTGACAGGGCTCCTATACCAAGGTAACTCACCATTGAGGCAGCTTAATGTGTGGCTCCCTGAGCAAAGCACGGGCATTTGCTTAGTAACACTGGGCTTATGGTCAGACACTGGGAGTCATTAGGTCTTTGAGGTATTTTAGTCTGGCAGTGCCAGAAACCCACGATGTTAGGGACCATACATTGAAAAGAACATTCCCCATACATTGAAAGAACATCACACTGAGGAAATAGAACAAAAATATTCTTATTCACAGGGTGAAATAGATGATTCTTATTTTGCATAAGGTATATTTGTGCACTAAGTTTGGAAAAGTGCAAAATATTGATAAATCATTTTAACAGAAACCTTCCAAATAAGGCTGGGTTTTCTGACATTTTCTTTTGCCCCATAGGTTGCATTTCAGAAGGAACAAAAAGCACAAAAGGAGACTGAGGAACCAAGATATAGACAATCACAGTGTTTTGGGACAAGATCGACTCCACCCCATGACTTCTTTCCTAAGTCCCTAGTTTATTAAGGGTTACTGGCACCCAGAGATGTAAAATCTGTTAATGATAAATCCAAGGGACAAGTCAGATTTGTTCCTTGGACTGAGGGCTACTGTAGGATTGACAAGTATACTGAAGGTTATTTCTGGTGGAGCTGAGCTGGGAAAAAAGGCCTAAGCGAGGTCAGGAGGCTATGCCACTGTTTCTGGATATGAGGTTTGCTGAATGTGGCATTCATCCCTTCCTTCACCCACTCATTCATTCATTCATTCATTCACTCATTCAGCAAGCACTTGTTGAACATATGCTATGTTCCAAATGTTGTGCTAGAGTGCCAGAGACAAAACACAAGAAAGATACAGTCCCTCCCTTTAGGAAGTTCATTATACTGTGGCATTCCTCTCAAGATGCTGGAGTTCTACAAGTTACAGAGATTAAGTCTGAGAAAAATGAAACTACTGAAAGAATTTATGAACAGAGTGACTGCTCTTCTGTCATGGACACTGATAACAATGGTTCTTTGGGCTCACTGAAAGTTGAAAGCTGTGAATGTGTAAGATTTTCAATTCCCCATAAAACATCAATTGCAGAAAGGCAAAATAGTGTGAAAAAAAATCTTTATAATAAAATCAACTTAGATGTAAACTTTGTATAGCCTTTTTTCTACTTGAACTGATTGGTGGAGGAGGATCTTGCCTCTGTACTAAGTAAGGGGTCTGCAGGAATATTTAAAAGTGTCATTCAAATATATCATTAGCTGAGCTTCCTATATGGACCTGGAAGATATAGCAGAAACAGCATTAAGATTCTCAGTACTCATGCTCTAGTCTTAACTATGTTTCTAACTCACCATTATCACCATTATCTTTACACTTTAGTGGTATCAGCATCCTTAACAGCAAAGCCAGAGGCACAGAATAAACAATCAGATTAAGCTATAAAGTTCTATGATCTCTGAATCTTAGTGTTCCTGGATCAACTAGGAATGGGTAAAATTGAGCAACAATAACATCCAGATAGGTCACTGAATTCCCCTATTAAATCCTAAAGGCTTGGGCCTCCCAGGTGGCGCAGCGGTTAAGCGCTGTGCTGTGGAGCTGTTGGCAGCGGCAACACGAGTTCGATGCCCGGCCGGGGAAAATCCCACAAGCCGCGGCAGACCTCTCCTGCCTTGCCTGCTGCTCCCCTCAGCAGTGTATTTCTAATCTGTCTGTTCTGCTACCCGCTCTGTCTCTGGTGAACCCTCTCGCCACCCCACGCCTCTGGCCTGTACCCCAACTTGTATGTATAAATAAAATATTTAAATCCTCAAGGCTTCTGATCTCACCTCTCTGGAAGCAGCTCAGTTCACACAATCACCATCTATGAACTTGCAAAATGATCCTTCAGTTTGCTGTGGTTCCTGATATTTCCTTTCTCTGACCTTTCAATAGCATTTGACTCTACTAAGCAACCGCTCCTCCTTAGGATTAGTTCTTGCCTTTTCAATTCTAGAACTACCTTGTTTCTTTTCTAACTTAAACTAGTCTTCCTGATTCAGATTCGACCCTAATGAAACATCAGCCTGTGGTAGCTGAACCAATATGATAGCTGTTTATCACATTCCTCATGCACATACCCCAAGTTTCAATAATCACCTCATTGTTTCTCCCTCTTCCCCAAAGTCTTTCCAGGAAACTTCATTCCTACTCATAACTTAAAATTTCATTCATCTATATTTCTCACTCATTTGCCTAAAATTCCAACGTAGTAGCTCTAATTACCTGGAAAATAGTTCTACTTGAAGGTGAAAAACCACCTCAAAACCAACATATCTAAGTTAACTCCCCTCAAAGTAGTTCTATTTTGCTTTTTCCATCAAGTTCATTATCCTATAGCCAAAACCCTTGAGATGGGTGTAATTTGAAATTATTTTTACATATTAGAAGAGTATTACATTACATATATACATATTTTTAGTACTTCAGGAGTATCTCAGTAAGTATCCAAATGTACTCCTTTGATTGTGTTATATAACAGTATGAGAGCTACTGACATATTTACAAAGATGCCGAGAAACTGAGTAAGGGAAACAGGCAAAGCTATGTCACAATGGTAACCCAAATATTTTTTCTTAGTTCAAATAATATGGAAGCAAGCCTGCATATATATAATAATATAATATGATATGATATGATATGATATAACATAATATAACATAATATAACATAATATAACATAATATAACATAATATAACATAATATAACATAATATAATAATATAATATAATATAATATAATATAATATAATATAATATAATATAATATAATATAATATAATATAATATAATATAATATAATATAATAAATATATATGTAATATATATTCCTACTCTTCAGTATATATTTCTACTCTTCAGTCAGTTCAGATAAGGTTTTGCTATAAAAAGACTTCCAGCAGGTTACTGAACACATTATCAAAAAAATTTTAAAAATATATTTTCAGGTTTATTTGGATTTAGGGATTGTGAATAAGAGAATATTAATGATGATGATAATATTAAAACAGCAACTTTATTGGAAGTCAATAGTCACTCAAGCACAATGTTAAACATCTTATGTACATAACAATAATAAAAACATGCATACTATGAAGTAAATTGCTTATTTTTCTCATTTTACCATAGGGAAAGTATAAGGTGCTACCATCATTTTTTTAATTATACAGGCTGGAAATCCACAGTCCTTTTAGGTCCCTCTCTCTCTTCCTTTCCCCCTCCACCCCCCTTTTTACTTAGTCTTTAAATTCTACTAATATTTCCTTTCTATTTGTAACTCCCTTTGTGTTCCATTGCTACGATATGACCTAACTCAGATCCTGTGGCTTCCCAGACCATATCTCAGAGCCTTAATATTATATAGATGACAGCAATATTCATTTCCCTCTAATTCATCATTCCCCAAGCTATTACTCTTGATAAAATAACATAATTATTATGAATTCATTCTTTCTACAAATACTTATTTAATACAAAAGCCAGAAGAGGATTTTCTGAAAAAAAAAAAATTTCAGAAAAAATTTTTTTCTGAAAAAAGGTTCAATGGATTACCATTACCTATTGAATTTAAGTCCAAATGCCATAGATTCATTTTGAGGTTCCAAATAATAGTTACATTTCTAACTTTATGTCTTTCTATTCACTTTATCAAACTCTGGACTCCAGCTTGACTACCACTCCATGAATGTATTTTGTTTTGTTTGTGCTTCTGCATTCCTTATTTTATACATCTGGGGACACTGTGCCCATCTGTGTAGGTTTAGCTTTGGTCCCCTACTTCCCTTACCCATCCTTGATATCGCCAGCTTGTAATTATAACTCCATTATATAATGCTCACTATTTACTTTATTATAATTATATACAGCTTTCTTCTGAGACTAAACTCTTCATGTTTGTGTCTTACCTTTTGACTTAATTGAAAACGTATTGACTATAAAGGCTATAACAAATTTTCTACTTAAACCAGTTGGTGCAGGAGGGAAAATAAATAAAATGTTTCTTTTTAACTTTAAATATTTTCAATCATTTTTCTGTCATACATTATCTCAAGATATCCTACATCATAATGATAACAATAAAAACAATATATCAACATAATTTCTTTAGGTTAGGTTCTAGAAACAGAACATTAAATATAAAAAGCATATAATCAACATTACCTTTGAAAATCTCTTAGGGAAGTACTATGTTGGAGTTGTACCAGCTGTCAACAAATCTAACACATCCAGTCTTTCCTTCAATCTTAGTGGGGATAGGGGAAATGCTTTTTCTTTTATTAAGAATCTTACTTAATAGTTAACGACCTTGTCATATAATATGTATATGTAAGTAGTAGAATCATATTCAGAGTAGCTAGATGCTCATAATAATAAAGGCACTGAATGAGTGAATCTGTGTCATAAATCTGTTATCTTTTATTCACTACTGTGCACAAACCTTAGTGCAGGAGGGATAGAATAGAATGTTTCTTTTCAACTTGAAATGTTTTCAATCATTTTTCTGTCATACATTATCTAAAGGTGCCCTAGATCATAATGATAAGGTTGTTATCAAAAAGGTTCCACAATAAGGTGGAATGTTGTGATTCTCTCTCTCTTTTTTTTTTTTTAAAAGATTTATTTTTTTTATTTATACATGCAAGCTGGGGTACAGGCCAGAGGCGAGGGGCAGCGAGAGGGTTCACCAGAGACAGAGTGGGGAGCAGAACAGGCAGATCAGAGGTACACTGCTGAGGGGAGCAGCGGGCGAGGCAGGAGAGGTCTGCCGCACCATGTGGTATTCTCCCGGGCCGGGTGTCGAACTCGCATCGCTGCTGCCGACATCTCCACAGCGCGGCGCTTAACCGCTGCGCCACCAGGGAGGCCCCGATTCTCTCTCTTTTTTTAGTCACTTGTTTCTCAAAACTTAAATGCTTATTCAGAGGAATCTGAAATTACATCTTATGTTAAGCAGAATTCAAGATGGCCACTAAGATTCCCAACCTTTATGTCCCATTTCCTTGTATAATCCTTTCCTCTTGAGTGTGAGTCAGATCTGTGAATGTGATGGAATATCACTCCCATGGCTGGTTTAGGAATCAGTTGACTTTGAGATAATCAAAAGGGAGATTTCCCTAGTGGGCTGATCTAATCAGGCAAGCATGTAATAGGATGGGAGCCTTTCCTGAAGAGATTAAGAACTTCATAAAGTGAGAGGGCCATGTGACAAGGACCTGCCAGTGACTTCCAGTTATGGAGAGTGGTACTTGCCAAAGGTTATATGAAAATTGGACCAACAACTTGAGGGAGCCTGGAAACAAAGCTCTCCCTAGTCAAATCTCTAGAGGAGGTCAGCCCTGACTTTCAAATTAATTTCAGCTTTCTAAAATCATAAATAGAGTACACAATTAAAATGTGCTAGAGTCTTATCCCATGAAAACTGTGAGATTGTAAATTTGTGTTCTCAAAAACTGAAGTTTGTGTTAATTTGTGATACAGCCAAAGACTTAATATATCTGCTTTCTATATATTAGATACTGTGCTAAGTTTTTTAAACTCATGATGTTTTAATTATCCTTTCTGTAGAACTGAGGAACCTGAAGTTAATAAAGGTTATTTAATTGGCCCAAATTGGCATAAATATTAAGTAACAGGCAGGATTTTCTAACAAAGCCCATGTTTATAACTATTGCTGATAGAAAAGTCAGACATTCTACATTGGACTTACTGCCTCTGCTCATCTTCTGAAATATCAAATTCTCTCTGTGCTTTCATCAAATTCTATACGGATTTTTACTCCTTTTTACCGAGAATCTCCTTATTTTATTGATATTGAAAAGAACCTGTTAATTTATTTCATTAAATATTTATGAAATATCTGATATAGGAAAACACTGAATAAAGTACTGGAGGAGTCAAAGATTAATAAGGCAGCCCCTGGCCCTCAAGTTTCTTAGATACTCATGGGAAAAGAAACTCATACATAAACATCACGAAGGAGTAGGGAAAGAGATAGGGTGGGACTCCTAGCTTCCACAATTCCAAAAATATAAATTATCTTAAATCATCAGTCAAAGGAATATTTACAGAATAAGATGCAGAGACACACATACATATGCTCACTTCTTATGAGTTTTCTGGCTCCATAAGATCAGGGAACATAGGAATTCTTAGTAATTTTAATATTTGCTTATAAAACAAGATAAAACTAGCAATAGCTTCATTTATTGTCTGCTTACTGTAGGTTGAGCAGTGCTCAAAGTACATAAAATTTTACTTCATCGATTTCTCACTAAGACAAACTTTTATTGTTGCTGGTATTCTAATTTTATTAATGAGCAAACTGAGATACCAAGAGGTTAAGTAATTTTCCAAATGTCACACAACTAGAAAGAGTTGTAGAAATAAAACTCAGTCTAAACAGTTTGACTATGGTATGTTTAATCCAAACCAATATATCCTCTACAATATAACCACTTTGTTTAAAACAAAGGGTAAAGTAGGAATAGAAGCCATGTTGAGAAGGGGAGGAGAGGGAAGATCGTAAAGAGATGCCTGGCACACTTGATCACAGAATTGAGCTGTTTTCCAGCATCCAACGTAAAAATAAGAAGTAACATGATTTACATTAGGCTTCTTGATCGGAAAACATTCACTAAAATCTAAAAGAAACTCATAATTGCATCCCTTACATGGGGGAGGGGACTGTGAATGACGTAATACACAGCCTCTTAAAAAACGATTCTTTTGTTCTGTAATTGATTTACTTAAATGAAGAACCAAATAATAACTAGAAGTTCTATGGAAGCATGCCTAAATGAATTAACATAGTACAGTTATGTACCCTATACTTAGTTTGACACAAAAGGAAATGGCTGGTTAATAGTGATTTTCAAACTGCACCTACCCATCAGTGGATCATGAAAGCAATTGAGTCACAATTAGTTTTTTTAAAAATTACAGACATGTATAGTGTTATCTATGTGCTGGGGGAATATTCTTAAGTTTAAGAAAATGTATTGTGCATTAAGAATCTTTTTATGTCATGTTTATGGGTTTCTATATGTCTGTGGCATCTTATAAATGCAACTCACATTTTTTTCTTTTAAAGTTTAAAGCCACTGCCTTCACTTAGATTCATTTTGACTACATGACATTTCAGCTGGAATATTGCCAAAGCTCCATAAACAATAATATTAGAGCGAAGCTGTTGGAGAGAACTTGGAGTGCAGGATTTTAAGCTGTTGATTAAAAGGAGACTCTTGTGCTTTAGATTTTAGGCAGAAAAGTGGAAAGGAAGTCATTTTCTAATTAAAGAAGTTATTTGTGCTGAGATGAGGGGTGAGAGGAGTTGCAGGAAAGTGCATAGGAAGGAAAAAGGCCTGTTCATGAAGCCTGAAGATCCAACTGACCTACTCAAACGTATGCGCCCCCTCACCCAGCACGACACGCCCATGACAGTCCTGGCGACACTGGTTGTCCTGGTGTAATTTTTAATAGTTTGTCCTTCCACTTTCAAAAAATTCATAGTTGGATGATAAATTAAATACATCAACATTCTTTCCATAACTAAGGAAAAAAGAGGTTATAAACCTAAGACGTTCTTCCTTATTATTCAGATTATCATTTCCCCATGTTTCTCCTTCTCCTCATAAACACCTTGAGAAATACTTTTCAAACCAAAGTTCACTTTCCTAGTCAGTAAAGACCTGAGTAGTGTTTGTCAGCCAAAGCTCACAGATAGTTCTCAGTGAACTGATTTCATTTAAGTATTTGGGAATTTTTTTATTTGACGTTCTGCATCATCTGGATGGTCAAAATAAGATTCTGTGCAGAAGGTATTTCTGTTTTCAAGATAAATTTTAGCAGTACTATTGTAATATTTGTGAAAGTATAACTTAGAAGCCCCAGAGATGTTCCTAATACATGGATTCTGTACTCATAAGAAATTGAAGTCAAAATGTCATCACAGGGCACCAAAAAGTGTATGTTTTTCTGTGATCTAAACAGAGGTTCTTGGTGAAAGGACTGAGAAATCACATGATGCACGAGGGGCATCTGGCCACCCTCTGAAGTCCTGCCCTCAGCAGCGGGCACCCTGCTCAGAGGCCAAGCGCTGGTAGAGTTTCAACAGGACAGCATCACCTGATATGTTAAATTAATGCAACTATGTCAACTTTGAAAATTGTGCAGGGTTCTGTGGATACTTGAGTTTATAAAATTATTGACATGGAGAATTTAATTATTATTGTCCTGTTTATTTCTGATAAATCACTGAGGCCTCAAAAAAAGTTTTGCTCTTCAGTGATACTTACATTACTTAAGTTTGAGATTCATAAGGATGTATAAACACCATGCTTGGAAACAAAGATTGTTTTTTTGCAAATATAAGAAATCAGAACAACCAGACTTTCTGGCATATTGGCTTAACAGACCTGCCAATTTAGCAAAATGAATGTAGCAAAATAAATTACCACTTAAGTGAACCAACACAGGCAGTTATCTTCAACCCTGCTCAACTCCATTGCCTCTTCAGACCTTATTCTTTTATTTATCAACTCCTCTTGGACACATTTGCGTTCTCCAGCACTGTATATTTCCTCCTTTTACTTTTGTACACAGTATTAACCCTTTACTTCTGTCTCAGTTATAAGTCAAAGAATTTTTAGAAAGAGAATGGATTAAATAAAATAATCAGTATGTAAATGTAAAACAACACATGCATTATAGTAATGAATTAATAAATATTCAGTTCTCTTAGAGATAACCTATTTGGCTTTAAAATTCGACAACGAAGGTTTAGAAAGCTTGAGGTCTATTTATGTAACACCTCAAGTTAAAGGAAGTAGTTCAAAATCACATTAATTTTCACATTTCAAAAAAATATATAAACTCTGAGTAACTGATAAGTTTATACAAAGATTTTTCTTTAGTTTCTGAAAGTGCTACTTTAATCATCTATTTTTTGACTGTCCTTGATGTGCTGAAGTACAATTTCTTTTTCTATTTTAAGACATTCTCATCTGCTGTTCTGTCCTTGGATATTCCTTGTAGGCTTGAAGTATCCTCCGGAAGACAATTATGGATTTATCCATTGGCATTCCAACCTTATTATTGAGCCTATTTCATTTTGAAATTTTCCCACACTCTATGCATGCCTAGGCATGCCTCTAATATAGTAGATTCTCTAATTTACAACATCCAGTCCAATGCACAAGCTTTTGAAAATTATTTGACTATTCTTTCAATTCACTATGGAAAACTAAATACTGCAGCATAAAATATACCTATATTGTTTTCTGATAGGGACATCCACAAAACGACAATTTTTAAATATTTAGATAACTTCCAAAAAAATAGCAGTTTCTCTAGTAAAACTCTAATTATAGAGTGGGAAATGAGGCAAGTTATTTAAAGGACATCCCAAGCAATAAGCTGAGACACTTTATACATTGTGATATTAGTTTTCCTCAGTAGGATTGTGCACATTTTGGTGACGGTAAAGAGGATGCATGCGTGTATCTGTCTATGTGAGAGACCAAGAGACCAAGAGTGAGAGCTAGAGAGATACACATTTCAAGGCAAGAGGACCTAGTAGGAAACGGTAAGAGCTCAGAGTTCATACTATAGGAAATGGGGAGCCATTGAAATATTTTAAGCAGGGTATTAACATAATATAATGGGAGGCTTTGTTGTAGAAAGGGCATCCCAGCAGCCATAGTCTGGATTATGAGGAATCAGTCAACAGATAGGAAGATAAATTGGGGAGAAACTTAAAGATCCAGAGGATCTTAATTAAGGGAGTAGAAATGGTACTAAGTTCATTGAGAACAACGAATAAAGAAACAGCTAGGACTTGGCTGTTAGAAAGAGGTAAGAATGAGGAAAAAGAATGGAAACAATTGAACCAGGTTTCTAATTTGTGAGGCCGAATGAATGATAGTCTTCCAAATAAAATGGGATGAGAGCAGGGGAGGGGGGGAAGCATTAGGAAATAGTTAAGAATATTCACTCTGATGACTATAATTTTCTCAAGAATCTAGGAGGCACAGGCATCTTCCGGAAAATAAGAGCACAGTGTTTCTGTAAGAGAATTGTAGAGGATAGTGGAGATATGGAAATGTCACTAATGGGAATGGAAAAGGAAGGTGAGAAAAGAATACACAGTTATCGATCAGTGTAAAAAGTCTTAGTCAGGTGAGCATGAATTTGTAGTGAAATCAATCTGAACAGTTATGTGAATTTGTAGTGACCTCAACCTGTCCTACAAACAATACCCACTTATCTAGATATATTGCTAGAGGCACGAATATGGGTCTGATCTAGAGTTCCAAGTTTAATGTGCAGTGAAAATGCAAGAGCATGGAGGAGATGAATACCCTGGAAGAAAAGTTTTAAGATATCAACATAGGATATAAGATGTGTAAGGGAAACCAAGAGAGGAAAGGACAGTTTTAACAGGGTGAAGGTTTAAAAATGACAGGTGTCAGGAATTTGTATTGCAGTTTTAATACAAATGAGAGAATACAAATGAGAGAAGCTGGAAAGATAGGAGGTACTGAGATGAAGTTTTCTTAAGTAGAGAAATTCTAAATCTGTGCTGTCCCATATGGAAACCATTAGCACATGTGTTTAGTTACATTTAAATTAATTAAAATTAAAAATTATGCTCTTCACCCACACTAATCATTGTTTAATAATCATGCAAGGCTACTGAATTGTCTGTATTGGGCAGGACAGATAAAACTTTTCCATTAAGCAGCATGTCACATTGGAAAGCATGGTTCAGGGTAATGCCATGTGCTAAGAATGTGAGTTGCTTAAGTGAATGGAGATGAAGCCACTGAAAGAGTGGCTGTAAAGAACCAGGAACTTGGGATATTGGATGGGTTTTTCAAGGAGATGTTGATGTAAGCCTGAGGCAGAGTTCCCATGGACAAAATATGAGCTAGAAGCTCTAATCCCAAGTAAATACAGGGGATTTGACCAGAAAGATGAACACCTAAATTCTTGGGAGTAGTAATGTATTTCCTGGAAGTTTATCCTAAACTCTTCAGGCCTTATTGTAACATCACTTGGCTTCTGATAGATGCTTGACTGGCTCACTGTAGGCCTACCCCCAACAGTGAAGTTCCAATTTCCCCACAAGCCTCTCCCAAACCATTCTCCTGATTCAAAAATCACCTCCTCTGAAACGGTATCAAGTTGCCACAGCCAACTCAATACTGTGGGGTAAAGAAGGAACCTGTTGCATTAACACAATCTGGTGAGGTTAACGAGGGAGCTGAAAATAATGCATCTCTAAGTTTAGCTACAGCTTCATATGGAAATTAATAGGGATTGTCTGTACCAGGATATTTAACAAAAGCAATTTTTTTTCAAAAACATAGGTGATTTGTGTTCACCTATTTTGCTTGGTAAGCACATTTGTTATATTCTAAGACTGAGGCTGACGGTTTTATGATCAAGTCAAGAGGGATGTCTATCAGTGTAAAAGTGTGGAATAGTTATGTTGGCTATTCATGGCTTAAAAACATCATACAGAATAATTTTAGCGACATCGAGCTAGTTACCACGACTATTATCTTCCCCTCCCTTTTCTTGAGAGGTGGCAGCTATGAGTTACAACCCCGAAGTCACCCTGCCCTACTCAGAGCAATTCTTGAATCAGTACAAGCTCGCGAGTCCTTTCATTCCTCCGTTCCAGCAGTTACTGCAAGATCAGAAGGGAGAGAGGTTTATCAGTTTGGAAAGGTGGTTAACACCTTGTTTGGAGGAGTAAATGAAGAGACTTTCTCTCGAAAAGCCAATAATAAACTGGAATTAACCCAGTCTCTCATTTGCTTCTTTTGCCAATTCTAATCTCTCTTAGCTTTGTCCATTCTTAATACTGTAACTACGATTTTACTTTTTAAGAAACAGGGAGAAGCTGGGTGCTACAGTTCTTTATTTTCAATAGGCTATACGTTTTTTGTCTCTGTTGATTCTGCTAAGTTGCGCAGTTATTTGTGTGTAATAGGGTCTCCCATCGCAATACGCAGCAGAAAATCCCTTTTGACAAACCATAGCAAGCTTAATTGAGTCATGAAATATGTCATTAAATAGCTTCCAATGAGGCAAGCAGGCCTTTTCCTAAGGTAGCATATGCTTTCACCAAGTTTCATCATGACTATATGATGTCACATGAATAAGGATATTACTTTCCTCATTTGTAAAAAGTTACAGAAAGGTGTGGCGTTAATATTAGTGAGCTAATAAAGAGTTATAAGCTCTATCAGGTGGTCTCTTCCTTCTTAGATTTAGTAAAGCCTATTTTTTTTAATTTTGGTATTGAATTACAAGTGAATTTTAAAATTTTGTTCTTTTACTCTATTGTTTAACCATTCCCTAATGAGAATCCCAAATCAATTCATTTTACATTTTTGTTTTACTTTAAATGTCACCCAGTAAGTAGTATTAATAGAAACTATCCTGTCAAGATAGCATTTCTGCTTCTCTCCCATTGACTTTGCAGCCTGAAGCCATTCCAAATTCTGACATTACTTTTAATGTTCTCAGGACTATTAGGGCTTTCAGCACAAGAGCAGATTATTAGCAGACATTAGTTAGCTTGTGACCCCTCACCTAAAGATCCTTTAGATACCTGTGGGATCTGGGTGATAGAACAGATCCAATGTCAGCCTAAGAGTAGCATCAGTAATGGGCATCATCCTTACTTGCCTCCCCAATGCAAGAAGAAGGCAAGGCAAGAGAGATTGTAAACCATTGATTTGAACCATATAAATGGGTTGAAAATAAATTGTGCTATCTATTGTATTTCTCCCCAAAGCCAAATTTACCTAACACATAATACAAGCAATCCCATTCAATTGCATCAAAGGACTCCTTGGCATCTAATAATATTATTGTGACTGGTTCCAATTTTCTCTTTGTATTCCAGATGAGTTGCATTAACCTATGCAGAATATCTGATGCTCATTTCCCAGGCATAAAGCACTCTGATAAGGGTCTATTAGATTTGGGATTACTTTTTCAGTCATGTAGCAAGTGTTCCGTTATCTATTCTTTTATGCATTATATAAAAGGATGTTTTCACAACACTGCTAAAAGGGTAACATGCAATCTTGAGTATAAGGCTATATGGGTATATGGAATAGGAGAAAGGACTGTAGGCTGCCTGATTCCAAACCACAGATATTATCTGATGCTTTAAAAATTCAGTACAAACCATTTAAATGCATTACATTTATTCATAGTCTATTCTGGTACTAGTGGCTGTTCAATGTGCTGATGACAGAGAGATGTTAATGTGTTGGTAAACAACCTAAATTTTTATAAAGCTATTTTGAAAATACTCAATGCCATAGAAAGGAGTATCAATTACTCCTTGCTTTTCAGTTGACATTGCAAGGTTGCTCCCCAGTTTTGATTTCTCTGCAAAGGAAAGGAAGGCAGAGAATACCTCCATGAGAGATTTCTGGCTATTGCAAATACAGGAACTCCTCTAAAAACAAGCTGAAATATTGTGAAGGTTTTGTCCCGTCTTTGATGCCCTGAGCATAGGGAGTTGAACACAAGTAGAAAACTGAGTGATGGAGCATAGGGGAAAGCTAGTTGATAATCCTGAGGTTTCCTATCACTACATCCTGTGAGACAGCCTAGTGTAGGGAGAAAGGCCTAGTGTTTGGAGGAGTTTGAATGTTGGCTCCATCCTTTCCTTACTAGTATAGCATAGAAAAGGTATGAAAGCACTGAACTTGGGTTTCCTCTTTCACAAAAGGAGGTTACAATGCTCACTCCTGGAGTTATTTTGAAGATCAAGAAAGATAACATAAGGAATTTAATCAACTATTTAGTGCTCAATAATTATTAACTGTTTCACTATAATTATTTCTAATGATAAAAGTGAACTATGCTATCCATATGAACATTTTTCAGTAATTATGGGAGTGTCTAACCCAAAGGCACACAAAGTATTCAGATTAGACTTCATGATGCTATGCCGGGAAAATAGTGACATTCAACAATGAGAACTGTGAAAATATATGTTGTGATTAACCTATGCAGAATAAATACTATACTATACTATAGTTTTTGATAACAACAGAATTTCAGTCTGAAAAAAACAAACCAGTAGGGGCCTCCCTGGTGGCGCAATGGGTTGGGTGCAGCGCTGTGGAGCTGCGGGCAGCTACAGCGCGAGTTTCATGCCCGGCCTCGGAGATTCCCCCATGGCGCAGCAGACCTCTCCTGTCTTGCCTGCTGCTCCCCACTGCCCCACACCTCTGGCCTGCACCCCAGCTGGTATGCATAAATAAATAAATCTTTAAAAAAAAAACAGTAACGACACCTAATAATAAATTAATGAAAACAATTTTTTTTTACATTACACTGGTCAACATTGAGATCGTTACTGACTTAAAAAGGCCCTAATCTGTAGTTCTTGGAGTGCTGAACATGAATATAAACCTGAAAATTTTTATTAGCTCTTGTTTTGAAGATATTTCATATAATTCATTTTCTATGTTTCACTGTGTAAATTTATCCAGTACAACTGCAACAACATCCTAAATCAGCCTAGAATGATGTCATATTGCATTGCATTGCATAATACCATCATGCACACATCATCCAGAGTGGATTGCATCATTTTCTGATGCAATGCAATACTATTGCCAGGTGGCTGCTGAAGGAAGCTGACGTCAGCAGTGCGCTCTAGAAAGCCCTGTCAGAAAGGTTGAGCATTGAAAATACTTGACTTTGTACGAGACAGCTACTGTTTCATAGAACTGTTCTTATTTTATTCATTTAGACACAATACAGAAGAGTAATGCCTCGAAAGTGCATTAAAAGTGTGGACAATTTCTGCTCTATTTGTGGGGAAGTGACATTTGCCAACCAGAAGAAAAGTATCACTTCTCAAGTGAAGAAAGCTTATCATCTTGACTTCAGACGCAAGGTTGGTGACCAAGACAAGCCTTGGGCCCCCGCATAGATGCTGTGTTACATGTACAACAGCTTTCACAGTGGTTTAATGGCTGCCTTTTGCAGCCCCCATGGTGTGGAGAGAGCCAAGCAACCACATAAAAGACTGTGACTTCTGTTTGGTTCCTCCTCTTTCCGATGGAATAATGAAGCAAAAGAAGTCGAGAATAGTCTACCCAAATATTCCATCTGCATTGAGACCAGTTCCACATGGTGAGGGACTTCCTATTTCAGAACCTCCAGCAGAATATTCTCTTGATTCATCTGATGAGGACAAGGGTGAGCCGACCTGTTCTTCTGTTCCATCAGCATGCAGTGATACAGATTTTCACTGTGGTGCATCATCAACCCCACACAGCCTAACACAGGAAGAACTAAATGACCTGGTTTGTGATTTGGACTTATCCAAGAACAAGGCAGAATTGCTAGTATCAAGACTCCAACAATGGAATCTTGTAGAAGAGGAGGTCAAATTACTTTCTATTGAAAGCGCTACCAGCAGTTGGAGCCTTTCTTCAGAAAGGAAAGTACTTTGGTATTTTGTTCCGATATTGAGGTCCTCATGAATGCCTTAGAAATGACTCATGACCCACAAGAATGGAGACTATTTCTAGACTCTTCGAAACTGAGTCTTAAGGCTGTGCTTTTGCACAATGGAAACCGTCTTCCATATATTCCAGCAGCACATGCTGTTCACATGAAAGAGACATACAATAACTTAAAGCAGCTACTGAATTCCATTGAGTATAACAATAACAACTGTGGTGATTTGAAGCTAGTTGCCCTTCTAACGGGACTGCAGCAGGGATATACAAAATACATGTGTTTCTTGGGTGAGTGGGAGAGCTGTGCAAGTGAACTGCACTACTTGCAGAAGGAATGGACAAAATGTAGCAGCTGGAGAGAAGAATATCCAACACCCAGCTCTGGTCGAGGCTCACAAAATCCTGCTACCACCCCTTCACATCACTAGGTTTGATGAATTTCGTGAAAGCCATGGATCAGACTTCGCCAGCTTTCCGATACCTGCATGAAAAATTTCGACTCAGCGAAGCAAAGATTAAAGAGGGAGTTTTTGTGGGTCCTCAGATTTGAGAGCTCTTCAAAGATGAGCGGTTCAACAACTTGCTGCAGGGTGATGCAAAACAAACATGGAATGTGTTTGCCTAGTGTCTACAAACTTTCTTGGGAATGTTAGGGCAGAAAACTACAAGGAACTAGTAGAAGACAAGCTGATGCAGCATCAGAAACTTGGCTGCAATATGTCTCTAAAGATCCACTTCCTTCATTCCCATTTGGATTTCTTCCCTGAAAACTATGGTATGGTTAGTAATGAACATGGGGAATATTTTCATCAAGATATCGCATCAATGGAACAAAGATCCCAGGGAAAATGGTCCACTACAATGCTGGCTGACTACTGCTGGACACTCCCCAGAGATGCTCCTGAATAGCTGTACAAGAGACATGCAAAGACATCTAATAAGAAGTCTATGACTTGATTTTTTTACAGGTATTAACCATAGGCCTAATACTATTGCATGCATTTTGTGATGTAAACATCCATTTATTGCAGATTACTAAAAAAAACTAGAGCCAAAATTAGAATTTGACTGTCATATTCATGTTGAACACATACAAATTGATGGGCAATGACTAATTTTATTTCAGTAACATGACTTTTGTAAAAATTTGTTGACTAGTGTTATTAGTAATCTTCTGAATTAACATAGTATATGTGATTGGACCCAAGAGATCAGCTTTCTTTAAATATATCAGTTGGTATAAAGGGGAAAAAATGGTTAATGAATGGAATGAAGGTACAAAAAAACAAAAACAAAAACATTCTTCTGAGGACATTCCGAGAACTGTTATATGTGCTTACAAAACAAAAAAGTTAACGAGCAAATAAGCTCTAGTTTAAATGTTCAGAATGTAATAAACAATTCAAAGGAATTCAGCTTCAGCAGAATTTTGTATTTCTATACTGGGTTTGTTGTTGTTGTTTTTTTTTAAGATAATTTCAAAATATATAAAATCTTTTGAAGTGTGTTGCCTAATTTTTCGTAATAGGTGGAAAATATGTTTGGACTCTAAGTGAAGCAATTTCATGAGAAAATACATGATTTGAACCTAAAGCTAAAAAACCGAAGGAGATATATAGAATTGCACATAATATTCCCAGGAAATATGTAAACAGGAACAGTCACTTAGTAAATGATATTGGGTTTTGGTAGCAGTATTATCCACTCTCATTAGGTATCTCCCTGTTGCATTAATATGTGACATCAGACTCTCATATAACATTTCATAACAGAGTGAAATAAAAAGCCCCTCCAGATTGCAACTCTAAGATAATCAGATTCTGTAGTGCTCATTATGGCTGCAATTATGTAACAAAACTCTCCAAATATAGTTCAGTTATTGCAGTTATTAATCATTCTGCTTTTGTTTTAAGTACTTGCTTTATAGCTTGCTGGATAGACTCCATTATTCTACAAGCTGAATGCCGAAAGTCAAACACGTGCATGTGAATCTGCTGTTCCAATGGCTTTTCAACATAATTCACCCTTTCTATTTGTATTTGTGAATACAACAAAAGAGTGGTGAAATAAAGCTGGTGTCAATAGAGTCACTGACCTTTGCAGTAAACAGAAGATAGTTCCTTAACGAAAAACAACTTGGCAAATAAGAAACCTATTTTGCTAGAACTAGTAATAGTGCTGCTTAAGAAGTGAGTCTCAGAATGGCAATCAGCTCTTAGAGAAAAAGGGCAGAACAAAAACCTGAGAGAGACTTCATATTTGATAAGGAGCAAAAGTGGTAAGAGGGCCAGCAAATACGCATTTTTAAAGGTTCAAAGAATAATCTGAATACAATGCAGTTCTAAATATATTTTTTTTTTTGCTTAAGACCATGCAGTCTGATTAATTTAACTACAAAATGCCAATTAAAAGACAGCAGATTTGTTATACAGAACAAACACCATCTGCACCACCTTAAATCACTACTATAGATATATATATAGATAGATAGATATATAGATAGATATAGTTCTTCAAAAAATTTTCACCTGGAAAATTTTCAAGCCTACATTCCAACATGATAGCGTATTAAGTAAATAAGGTTACAAAAGGCTCAGGGAAAGTGTCTCCACAGTTATTTAAATCTTAACTTTAGAGAAGTCTAAAAAATAAATTTAATAATACGTTGACATGGTTTACAAAATCCACATTACCAATTTCACGTAGTCCACGATTTTTTCAATTTGGCTACATACATTGGGCCCCAGGCTTTGCCCTTGTCTGGAATCACTAAGAGTCCATATTCTTGGCCAGTGGGAGCAAATGTGAAGTCTTGGGAGCAAGTTCTTGCTATTTCCTTAATGTCCATAGGCATGATGTTATTGTAGGAGTTTAAAATTTCATTGATCACATCTTGATTTTCTGCCTTGGAAAGTGTGCATGTAGAATACACAAGTAACCCTCCAGGACGTAAGGCCTTAATAGCAGACCTGAATGTAATCAGGAAAATGCAGAAGATTGGTTAGGTACATTAACAAAAAGGAAAAAAAAAAGATGAAGTCTTGTACAAGGAAGCTTAAAAATTTGAAATTAACCTCTGACTCAGATGATAGTAACTTTGGATGTTTTGTAGACTTACGAATATTTCTTTCCTCTTTTTACTGAATAAAATTTTACTAAATTGCCATTTCTATACAAATATACACATAGATATAGATGTACAAATACTTATCAATTTATATTTTCTGGAGTAGTTTCATATCTCAATATGTGCATGTGCTTCACTCACCTACCACCAAAGTTCTATTGTCATCACACTAACAAAGTGACCTCCCTTTATCCACTGCTCCCAGCCCCTTGTAATAACCTCCCTGGTAATAGACCATATTTTTCAGAGTCTGAGTTATTTTTGTTGTGTTTTGCTAGTTTGTTTGTTTAGATTGTGCATATTCATATATGTGAAACCATCAGTATTTGTCTTTCACTTTCGGACTTAGCATAATCACCTCAAGTACTATGCATGGTGTCACCAGCAGTATTCCATTGGGTTAAAAATATACCCCACGGCTTCTTTATCCAGTCATCAGTCAATGGGCAAATATTTAGGTTGGTTCTGTCTATTATGAATACTGCTGCTATGAATATAGGGGTATACATATATTTTGTAACTAGTTCTACTATTTCTTTCTAATGTACCCCTGGATGACTAGGAACATGGTAGTCAGATCAATTAATATGGGAAAGACAGAATGTGTTGACTGCTTTGTTATTTTGTTCATTAAAGGATAGGAGGGAGGTACTAAGCATGAAAAGATGGATTTGCCTGTGAATATACTGAGTGGCGTTAGCAGGAAAGCAGGAAGGAGCATCTGCACTTCAGGAAAAGGGTTAGGGCTTAGTAAAATCTGAAGTCATGGGAATAATCAGGATCTCCCAGGAAAAGTGGAAGGAAGAAAGGTGACTAAGCACAGACAATGAAAAATGCCTATATTTTAAAGGAGGTAGGATTAGAAAGGAAATTAAGACGGCTTTCACAGATGAGAGAGTAGCTTCAGAGAAAAGGTGGGAAGGAATCTGGCTTTGTTTTGTTTTTAATGGGAGACTTGAACATACTTGTAAAAGAAAGTCCAGGAGAATAACAATTCCAGGGCTTCAAACCTCAAAGAGGGGAGAGAGCTTCAGAAAAGATGGGGTTCCAACTCTCCGTGAGAAACTACATGGGAACACAGACAGGGAACAAAGGTGTCTGATGGTAGATGCCAGCTCATGATAAACAACACAGGTATTGAGGATACAGTGGGGGTGAAGGTCAACTACCCAGAGAAAACCAGAGTAATTTTACTCCTGCTCTTCTGGTGATAACCCCAAAGCAATTACTAATCAAAAACTTTGTTTTTAAAGAAATCATGTTTCAGAATCTACCAGATTTAAGAGTACATTCAGTCCCATATCTCACATCTGTATTTAAAGCACTAGAGAATATTCTAATAACTGAGGTTTATAAGATCCACATCATCACAATAAGCTCAAATTCTGTTCTCTATTATCAGTTATTAAAGGAATGAATAATTCTAATTCAAGACAAGCAAACGGGTGAAAAACTTTTCTTTCTCCTTCCTTAGAAACTCTTTAATGTGGTGATTAAAAAGTTATTTTTAAGTACTAACTCAAAACAAAGTAAACAGGATGGAACAAAATTTTCTATTTACAATGGATTTCAACACATTGCTGAGAGACATGCAGACAGAGGAGGAACAGCATACTGGGAAGATGGAGAGAGCTTCTCCCAGTGAGGACTATCGCCACAAAGGCCATGACCGGACCTACTAATCAAAGGGGGCTTTGGAAACACCTGGGGAAGTGTGTTGGGAGTACAAAGTGAAACAGTAACTGAAAGCACATATAAGAAATCATGGACTATTTCATCCTACCTTGATACGGGTCCATACAATGTTGTTCTGGGTTCCTGTGTAACTTAATGGGAAACTTTACACTTCCAGAAGAGTAAGATAATAAATTTGTGTAGTTTAAGCCAGTTAATGGAAATTTCTTATGGCACATCTGGAAGTGGCTTTTTAACAATGACATAGTAAGGCATCAGCAGAGTTTGCTATAATTGTGTAAATTACAGCTACACTTATTTTGAATAATATTCTATTAACTGTAGCCATGAGTATATGATTCTCTTTAGGAAGTTACATAACTATACAAAGGATACATGCAGTATTTGAGTGCAGATATATTTAAATTCCTATGAAAATTCCTGTTTTGATCTTAGTTTCATAATTAGCAAAGCCCAGTGCTTAATCAAGTAAGTATGATTCTTTCTTATTACATTTGTACAAAAGTACATTGAAACCTCATCATTTACAAACAATATGTTCTTGGCTTGATGGAACGTTCAATTAATTTCTATAATGTTGCCAATGTTGGCCGATTCTTTTGCTTTGTTTTCATTCTAATATTTATAATTCATCTTTCTAAAATTAAGTAGGCATAACTTAACTGCTCACATTAATTTCTAAACATGGAAACTGTGTGTGACAACACAAAGGCTTTTTTACAAGTTGGGTTAAACTCAACATCCTATGCAAAATGTGGATGAGTCCTATCAAATGGTTGTTGCTATTCTGTGGCTACCAGTTATTGCTTAAATGCCATTTTTGCCCTTTTGTGTGTAGTAGTTATGGGTTTCAAAATATCATAAATCTGTATTTAAAGATTAGGGAAAATAGGCAATCTGAAAAAAACTCACTCCTAGAGTTCATATAACCAAATTTTTAACATTGAGAACTTATGCCATAAAAGACATTTTTCTCATGAATTAAACTGGCCCATATTGAGGTCCATCACTAGTTTTGCATAAAGAAAAAAGCTATTATCTATCATCAACATTTATCAATATGCATCAATGTTTCTTTAATTTTTAAACATATGTGGCAATAATTACTCAATTTTAGTTAAGCTTAGAGCATTTAACAGCAGATTGGTTTAATGTCTTAATCCAGAAGTACTGATATTCCAACAAAAAGTTGAATTTAGTATTTGTTTTGCAATACACAAAGTGGAAATTCACACACTCCTAAAACTTAAGTGTCTAAATATACATAGCTGTTTGCCTAATACCTAGTATTTTGGACAAATCATCTGCTTCATAATACTTCACATATATTGAAATAGCCCATAAGACCCAGATATCATAATAGATTTCATCTGCATGATAAATAAAAGTCTGTGTATGTATTTTTAGGACAGTTAGTACAGTGTGAGAAGTGTTGTATTGCCTCAGGGTGCTTCCAATCAGAATGGGAGAATGACACTGCTTAGTAAAACTTAAGACAACTAAGAAATTTAAAATTCTGGAGGGAAAATAAGGATTTAGGAGTTAGAGACACTCAAATAATACCAATAAAATGGCATGGTTATGGTAATGACCATATAAAACCGTAAGTCAGGATTAGAAAAGAAAAACGAGACACACTGGACCTGGGGTCTGGTAGAAGGTTACACTTGTGTAAATGTCTGTGCCACACAAACTTAGCTTTTATTTTTCCTGTTAATAAGAACAAAAACCAAACAAGTAACTGAACAGCAAGCATTCTGGCATTATGTTAACTTCTGTTAACCTTCTCCAAATGTGCTATGGTCCCGTGGCTTCTCAAAAACTGTAAACTTCACGATTCAACAAGATCCTGAATAACGTGTTTTTTTTAACGTGTGCTTATAACACTAACAACTACTGCATGTAATTATAACAAACTAAGTTGTATTAAGACTCACATTAATTACCATTGAATTATAACTGAAGCTAGGAGAGATGGTCAGCAGAACTTTCTAATCATACAAGTAGAAAGTAGAAAAAGATGTCAACACTAACTACAGTAGATGAAGCAAAAGTATTGTGTTAATTAGATTAATTATAAGGCTAAACTAATACTTTAAACTGAAATGGAAGCTAGCAGACATTTATCTTGGGTTTTATATATTATTCAATATACAATGTCCAATTATAATGCAGAACTGGGGCAATCCTTCAGTGTATTATGGAACTGGAAAAAATGTAGTTTGTACTTTACCTAGTTTAATGAAGCAGCCAAAAACGAAACAAAACATAGTCCACAAAAAAGAAACCATTAAGTAGAATACAATGTCAAGTTAAATTTTCCTCATTTAAAACCAGAAAATCATTAATTGATTTTTGGGAGTTCACAGAGCATACCTGAATGATACTTAAATCTACTATCTCTTATACTCCAATGTAAAAATCCCCCCAAACTCTGCAACTTAGAGTTTTTTCTTAAGTTTGTGGCAGAATCATTTGGCCTCAAAGTCTGACCTAAATTAATGTAAGGATATTTATGGTCAAGGTTTAGCCTATGTGATATAACTATTCAAATATTTTGCTAAAAATACATTAATGTTTGACTACAGGGCACTGCCCCAGACCTTACTGGAGCTTACTGGGGGAAGTGGGGGAAGTGATATATCAAATATGTACTGTGGCACCTTTTTAAAATCCAAATAAATCAGAATTGTGAAACACACTAATCTGAGAGGTTTTGAATAAGATTTTGTACTTGTATTTTAGACTTGAGAGTTATATTGCAGTTATATAAAATATCTCTTTTTACTGTATTTATGTGATAAAGTAGCCACACCGTTTATATGATGAAAGCTTAATTTCTTTACTCCCCCCTCCACAACCACTTGTACTTCTTAAAATGAAATCATTTAAATCCTAACTTTAAAAAGCATCACATAGGCACAACTGGGGTGTGTATGCAGGAATCAATCAGTGTTTTTTTTATTTTAAATATAAAGAAGAAAGACTGGATTCCTTTGTGTTCTCTCAATACATCACAGATTCTTCCCTACCTCCTCAAAACTATTTTGATTTGTACGTTTGCATTTTTGAAAAATAGTCAATAATAAAACCATTTTTTCAGGAGTTTATTCTGTCTTTTTTGTTCAATGCTTTTCCCTGAATTTCTCCATCTTTGAAATATGTGCTTGAAGAAACATAGAAAATCAAGCTGTTGAAGATACTGGCTTAGAAACCAGAGTGTGTATTACTTGCCAGCTCAAAAAGAGAGGCCACCATTACATTTCCAGACTAAGCCATGCAATTCTTTCAACTATCAACAAGTAAAGCACAGTGACTGAAGAAAATAAAATGATGACCTGATTTTAATGGCTTGAACAAACAAACAAAAAAATATTACCTTAATGAAAGCGTAAGTTCAATGATCTTGAAAAAAATAAAAAATAAAAAATCTTGGAACCCTAACAGCTATCAAAACTCCAAAGGAAGGGTACTTCAAACTTAGCCAACTGAAAAATGATGCAGGGTGTCCTATTGTCCCCATGGCAGATCTGAATTTCAGAGAATATTTTTGTAAATAGTGATTAAAACAATGAAACACAATTTTTAAAAAACATAAATTCCATTTTTCTGGTCCTTGATTAGAAATTTGGCATTCTATTGGGAGGGTCAGTGTTAATTAGTTCACTAAATTTAACTGTTTTCTACATTTAAAAAGACAAGCCCAAATCCAAGAGAAAATAACAGCACAGCAATAGTGCCATCTTTTGACCAAAGTAGGAAGTGATTTTTCTCCCTTTCATTTTTCATGACTTCTCAGAAGATAAACAATTTCTCATTAGGTCTTCCTTCTAACATATTTGAAGTTACAATAACTGTCTCTTCTGCAATTTGTCATAAAGAATTACAGCAATCACAGATACCTACCTGTACTTACTCTTGAAAAATTAACATCATAGCAAGAAACTACTGTGATTAATGTATTTATTCCTCATCTTTCTTCATTCTTTTCTATTATCATTAAAGTATTAAATCAACAGATACCATCCCTTTGGATGTAAACATAGGTGAAGGAAGGAATCAAGTGAAATAGGCATAGATTCCTTTATTGTCGTATTAGCAATCTTGTTTCCCCTTTGTCTTAGAAACTCTAGCACTATACCTTCTTAAAACCACGTAACTCAGAAAATTAGAAAATTTAAAGTGAGTAAAGGAGTGTCTTCTGACACTTGGTCCTGTATGACCCTTTAATATTCAACTTATTTTCAAAGATTCTATGTAAGGCTACTTTATTACTTGCAACTTACATAGAAAAGAAAATGAGGTATGTAAATAATAATGAAATGAAAACGACTGGTAGTCTTTGTATTTCACTGCTCAAATGATAATTAAATTGAATCTAAAATTCAAAAGGTGAAATACTTCCAGAGGACACTGGGCACAATGTCTACATCCCTCCATGAGGAAATACTTACTCTTTCTTTACAGTAAGATAGAAGAGTCCTGATCAGTGGCAGTGTGGATTTGGCACAGGAATGAAATGAGATGCTGATTCCTATGTTAACTGAGTGAAAGGCAGTGACCAGCCTAATTAATAATGCTGCCGCCTTATGTTTATCTGGTACTTAATTTAAAGAGCACTTCACACAGAGAGTCTTAATAAAACCTTATGAGGTGTACAGGGTAAATAGTCTGACCCAATTTATCAAGGGTCACAAAGACTCACTGACTTGCCTGAAGTTGCAAAGCTAATTAATGCAGCACAAAGAATTCCACTCTCATCTACAGCAGGGAAAGAACTGCAAGCTTTACCAAGGATATATACCCTGAAGCAAGTATCACCATTGCTAAAATAAGTTTAGAATCTGGGGCAATAAGACATAGGATGCCACATGCACACATTTCATCATCCCAAATGTCCTAAATACTCACTGAGGGAAAAGAATAACTATATAATTTTAGGCACTTTACACAGAGAAACTAGGAATTAACAGGTCTGAAGCTAAGACCTTAGCATGTTGGCCAGCTGATCATTTTATAGAGCACATGACTATCACCTAATGAAGTGCTGTTGCACAGATTTTATGAGGTACAAAAGCAAATACCTCATGTTGAGACATAACTTGAACCTCTTTATCATAGACTGGCATCTGAATCATAGTTTTAAAGAATTTTAACCAAAAAAATGAAGAATTTTAACAAATTGGTTAACAGAAAATTCTAAATAACTTGGAGTAATCTGATAATTACTCCAGATTCCAAGTAATCTATTAGTAATTAATATAACAAAATTTTGACTTCTTATCTAAAAGGTGGATAAAAATATCTTCCTCAGAAACCTGTTGATAAATATGTTGATAAATAAGCCTAAATTAAAACCTAAAATAAGCCTCAAAACAATGCCAGCCTAAAATGAAATATTTATTTCTCACCTATATCTTACCATACTTAATGATTGTATCATCCATCTGCAATTTTGAGAAACTTTCTCCCACTCTGGCTTCCTGGGCACTACTCTTTATTCATCTCCAACTTAGCTGTGTTCCCTTTCAGCCTCTTTTATTCACCTTTCCTCTGTCGTCTATCCTTTAGGTATCAGTCTTCCCAAGAACTCTGTGCTCAGTTTGTCTTTTTTTCCTAAAGTTAGATGGTCTACATGCTATCTCATTCACTCTTCCAATACAATTCGGTGACACGAATTACTATTTTTGTTTTGCAGATAAAGCAGCCACGCCAAGAGAGTTTACAAGCCCTCTCAGTCAATGTTCAAACCAGGATTCACCCCAAGCTAACAGAGTCTACATTTCATGTCAGCTTGTTAGCTTTTTCTTTCCACCTCAGAGCCAACCAATCACCAAATTCTATTAATTCTGCATTGAAATTATCTTTCAAATCTGACCACACGTTTCCATTTCCCTTCCATTCACCTAGCTGAGGACTTTGTCATCTACATCCTGGTTTTTGTACAATCTTTCAAATTGGTTTTCTTTCTAAAAGCTTTTCTTGTTAATTTTCATTCTTCAATGTTATCTGATCAAGATATTTTCAACTTGTAATAGGCACTTCTAATGGTTCTTCAATATCTATTTTCACTTTCCTCTATAGTAATGGAATTTTAATTGTAGAAGGCTAAGGCTAATTTCCCAAACTGCCTTTCAGTGAAGGTAGTCATAACTAAATTTGACCCAAGAGATGTTAGTGGGAATAATATGAAGTGTGCTCTTTTGTTCCTTAGTATTAGTTGCTATGAAGACTGAATAGCAAGAGCTGGAATATCCACTTCAGACCATGAGATGGAAAACACACAGCACCTAATGCCTGTGAGTCTGCCCATCAACTGACTGCCAGAACAATCCTGGGAACCCATCTCAGATATCACTTAAGTCACTATTACTACAGTCTCTCTCTTTGTTTTTGTCTATTTCTGTCTCTCTTTCTTTTCCTTCTCTCTCTGTCCTCTTTCTTCTCTGTGGTAAGAAAAACTATCTTAACTGAGACTGAATTTGGCACCAAAGGTGGAGTTGCCTTAGTAGAATTGAAAAAGTACAACTGACTTAGCAAGCAGGCAATAGAGGGGATGGTGAACAAATACAAGAGGCTAAAAAACCAATGTGATCACTACTTTTCCAACTTGGCTGGGCCACAGTGCCCAAATGTTTGGTTAACATTGCTATGGATGTTTCTGTGTTTTGGATAATACTGCCATTTAAATTGATGGACTTTGAGTCAAGCAGATTGCCCTCCACAACATGGGTGAAATTTATCTAACCAACTGAAGGCCTGAAATGAACAAAAGACTAACCCCCCTTGAACAGGAAAGAAGTCTGCCAGCAGATAACCTTCAAACTTGGACCACAATACAACTTGCCCTCGGTCCCCAGTTTGTTGGCTCACTCTACAGATCTCAAAGTTGCCAACTGCCATTTTCAAATGAGTCAGTACCTTAAATACAAGGGAAATCTAACAAAGGAGGTTAGTGTGGTGAGTTGGTACTCTGATTTGATTTAAAAGGAAGAAAATAAATTTAATCTTTTTTTTGAACTTTTTTTTTAATATATATTTTTATTGTTATTTATGTCTTTTACATTTTGTATTCCCCTTGGGTAGCCCACCACCAACTCACCCGCGATCTATCTCCATGGTCCCCTGCGCTCTTCTCTATTCCATCCTGTGCCCTTTTCCTTCCCTCTCTCCGCCTCCCTCCTCCCCGCCCCCCCACTGATTGTCTCTCTCCCACCCAGGCTCCCTATAGTCCTGTTATAAGTGAAACCATTCGATATTT